>RYZW01001396.1:0-20203 GCA_004367215.1 Colletotrichum trifolii | reverse complement strand
AACTTACTTTTAGACTATATACTGTATTATTTATTTATTACAGGTCTATATATTCAATTCTTACCTATAACTATATTTAAGAACTAATTAATAATTTAATAATATTCAACAACTATAAAGTTAGTAGTATATAATATAAAGTTCTTATATATTTTAAATATACGAATATCTATAAACTCAATTCTTCTATATCTGAGTGTTTATGAAGAATTCTTATTATTTAAACTTGATATGTTTCTAATATATTTAAAGTATTCTTATATATTAATATTCTTTAAAATAATACTTTTAAGCCTTTTATTTTACATAGAGAATATTTAGTACTAAGCTAAGACTTATATTCCAATCTACTTTATATTAACTATTATGTTAATTAGGAAATAGAATCTGATATATATTTTCTGTAATAAAATGTAGTTATATATACTATATAAAGATTCGTTTTAAGTATTTCAAACAGGGCAAAGCTTATAGGAATAGTGCTAATATCTAAGATTTAATGAATATAAATTCTATCTCTTCAATAAATTATTCTTAATATTTCTTCTTAGTCTTAAAGACTTTACTGATAAGCTAGCTTTTAAATAATATTAATTGAATCTTTTATTTTCATTTTATAAGAAATTTCTTTCACGATCTTATTATTCGTTTTAAGTTTCTATTCCTATAATAAAAAGAATTATATAAGTTCTAAACGATTTAGAAATTTCTTATTAACTAGAAATATCATAGATATCTCAGTATTTCTTATATTTCTTAGTCTATTATTTAATATCTTTATTACTATAATTCAAGACTTATAAATGCTACTTAATAATTCAAATTCTTATTAAAACTGTTAGATATGAAAACTCTTTCTTAAGAACTTCTCTTTCAACTATAACTTTAAGCTATTTGACTGATTTATTATATTAATTGAAAGAATAAAAGTATTAAATTAGTAATCCTAGAAAAGCTTTATAAAATTATTAATTAGAAGGTCTCTGAAAATTATAGATCTATTCTCAGAATATTTCTATTAGTCTCTTATCATACTTAATAGTTATAGATATCTATATATTGAAATACCATGTATAATTATACTACTTTCATCATTGTAAAATCTATTATTTATTGATTATTATATTCTATTTAGATAATCAAGTAAAACTTATATATCTTACCTCTATTAAATATATTTATAGTAAAGCCTAGTTGAATATAATTATAAGGTAACTAGTAAAAATAATATTGGGTTAAATAGAATATTAAAGTAACTAAAGCTATAGTAGTAAGTACCTAAACAGTTAACTTATTTATTTAAGCAAATAGGATTAGAGAGATTATTATATAGATTTATTTCTGAAATGCATATTATATATATATATATATATATCTTATAAATAGAGATAATTAATTACGTAGTTGTATTGAAGGTCTTTGATCTATTTAAAGTCATATGCTTCTCGGGAACCCTATAAAGGAAGCTATACCTGGTAGTTGGCTCTTGTTTGTTATATAGTTCTTGCTTTATATACCCTATAGATAATGCTAAGGCTAAGGAACTATTTTAACAGAGGAAAACTCAGGTAGCAACGACGCGGTTAGTTAAATATGATAGGTGATAAATGCGGAAGGTATATATAGGCCTATATCTATCGTGTTACTTATTACAGGATCATAGTTACGTAATACTAATACTAGCTAGCTATAGTACTATCACCAGCTGTTAATAGTCGCTAGCTATTAATGGTAAGTAGTAAGAGCTAATAACTAGTAGTAGTTACTATATAGTTTATATAATCGGAACGTATATATATACTTACTAGTTACGCTTATCTGCTACAGGATTCGAACCTACTACTCTTACCGTAAAACGGTAAAAGCTAGCTAGACATTAAACTACTATATTAAGTAGGAGAGATAATTAATTATAGGGGTTGTATTAAAAGTCTTTGATCTATTTAATACCTGCCTCTCGGGAACCCTTTAAAAGAAACAATACCTAGTAGTTGGCTTTTACTTTATTTACCCTATAGATACTACTAGTTCTAAGGAACTATTTGAATAGAGAAAACCTTGAATAGTAAATATAGTTAGTTAATATAATAGCTAATAAATAGAAGGTATATATAAGCTTACATCTATTATAGTTACTTTTTAAGAATCACAGTTACGTAACACTAATACTAGCTAGCTAGCTATTATACCTATCGCTAGCTATTAATAATCGCTAGCTATCAATAGCAAGTAGTAAGAGCCGATAACCGGTAGCAGTTACTATATAGTTTACGTAATTGGAAGGTATATATATACTTACTAGTTATACTTACCCGCTATAGGATTCGAACCTACTACTCTTACCATGATAGTAAAAGCTAGCCAGACGTTAAACTACTATATTAAGCAGTAATAATTAACTATAAATATATTTATAGTATTAATTAATCAATATACTTACTAATTATAAGAATATAATAATTAATAATACTCTATTATTATCAATATTACTTATTACTATTTAGTTTAAAGTTAAAAGAGAATAATCTAAAAAGGTTAAATTATAATATTTCTTAAGGAAATTGTTAGTTTATCCAGCAGGGATAATCGTACGCTATATATAATCTCGTTATATAGGTATAAAAAGGTTCTAGTATTTATTATTATTATTACTATATATTATATAGCTATACATATAGTTATATTAGGTTCTAGATCTATAGTATAGGAGCTATTTACTTAATACTATAATACTAGGTTATAGCTAGTAATACGTATTACTAGTAAAATATATAGGGTATATAGCTATATATACTTTATATACATAGAGGTATATAGCTACTTATACTACATATATATAGAAATATATATACCGTACGTAGTAGTATATACTATATAGTATAGTATTACTAATACTAGTAACCTTTTCTTTTTACTGTATACTTTATACCTATCTATTTATATATAAAAGCTGGTATTAAAAAGGCTATAAATATATACTAAAAACGCTATTAAAATAGCGTTAGAAATAAATGTAAAATAGTATTAAAAATAATCCTTTTACTTTTTACCTAATAACGCCTAAATACCCCTTTATCTATTCTACTTAAATAACTTATCTTTCTTTTTAAATAGTTATATAATTTAAATTAATAAATCTCTCGAAGGTATAGTTCAAAGTACTTTTCGTGTGAAAGTATTAGTAACATTATTATCTCTATTAATCTACTATATTTTATAGAATTCATAATACTTATGTAACTACTTTAATACTATAATATTAATAATTAGGTATTTCTCTTTAGTAGTACTAAGTTTTACGAGGTATTTATAGAATAAGTATAAGTTAATATATATAATAGTTAAAATCTAGGGGAAATCTTAGTATTTAAAAATCTTCTTAAGTAATATAATTATAATATAAGTAAAGTCTATACTAGTTATTATTATATAAATCTCGAAAGTAAAGATATTCCTAGTAACTTCTTTATTTTTATAGAAACAATATATAAAATTACTATAGAAGTTAAATTAATTATTACTAACTATTATTTCTTAGTTTAGGGTTATCGCGAATTCTAGTAACAATAAAAGGTTAGTATTATTAGTAATAAAACTATTAATAAAAGTATAGAGATATGTTTTAGAGAAGTTAAATAGTATAAAGTTAAGGTTATAGTTAAAATACTTAATTTACTACTTAAAGTATTTATTATGAGTAGTAGTATCATTAGTAGAAAGTTATTATTCTTATATAGTATATAAGAGGTTGAATAATATTTCAGGTTAATATATCGAGATAAGGTAGGCTTTATATATATATTCTTCAATATATACCTTCTTAAGTACTTTAGGTATAATATATATATTAAGGAGTACTAGTGTTTACCCTAGCATTTTAGTATAGGTAAAAGGTATTACTATTAAGACTTAAGATATTTGTATTAAAAGTAAATATAGTTATTTCTATACAAGTAATCTTAAGTTTTACTTTGAATAAAGCTTTTTAGAGTTCTTTATCTTCATAGTATAAGAAAGCAGTATTAGAGAAACTAAAAATATTATTAGTTTATATATTTATAAAACTAAAATCCCTATCAGTAAAGTATAAGATAAAGAAGTATACATTATATATAAATATCTCTATTTAAAACTAATCTTTATAATATTTGGAATAAATTACCTACTAGTAAGTACTAGTCTTAGTAAAGTTATAAAATAGCTTAATAATAATTATTACAGAACCTAGAAAATCTTACCCTTTAAACTAAAAGATAATTTAGCTATGATATATTTTCTAAATTCTATTTTAGTTTAGGTATAGGTTTAAGTAATATCTTAAAACTATATTATTATACTTTTATACTGGAAGAGAATTAAAACTATAGCTAAAATTAACTAATAGCTATTCTATTAGATTATGAGTAATTATATTAATATTTCAAACTTAGTATCATTACTAAAACCCTAGATTATAAAATATAATTTCTTATATATAATATTTAAATCTTCATTTTTAATCTTATTAATAATATATAACTTGAAATATTTGTAGTTTTTATAGAGGATAGGGTTAAACTAGATAATCTTAATAATACTATAAGTAATAACATTCTTAATTTCTTTTTTTATTAATTCTTTTAATAATAAACTTAGTATTACAATAATACTTTTTTTATGGAAAATAAAAGAGAAAGCTATATCTAACTATTCTTTAACTATAAAATATATTATAAAACAAAACTTATATTTAAATATTTAAGCTAGAATAGTAGCTACTACTACCCTTAGAGATATAACTATTCCTAGTAATATATTAGGGATATTACTAACTATTTACGGAGATAAAGGATTATTATTACTAATAGTAGCAGAATTACTATTATATATGATAATAGTACTTTATAGTATCTAGTAAGTATTCTAGGGTTTTATAAGGATAGTTATAAATAAAATTAAAATATTACTATATAAGTATATATTTCTATATAGTATTAGACTTCTAGTAGTAGTATTAAGGAAACAAACAAAATAATATTTCATTAACTATATACTTAGTAATATTACAATTAATAGTAATTATCTTAGTTAGAGTAGCTAGTGATTTTCAAAATATAGCTTTATAGTTATTATTTAAAGTTCTCGAAGGTTTTGAAAGGATTTAAGGAAATATATCTTTTTATAAGTAGTAGTAAAGGAAAATAGGTTTTACTAATTATATTCCTCTCGCTATATATATATATATATAAGCGACTATAATAAGACAACTACTATATATAAAATATTAGGGCTATTACATATTACTAAAGTAGTATTAAAAATATATATAGTATAAATATAGTAAACCTCTTCTATTACTTTCTATATAATATATATCTAAGTAATAATATCTAGGGAAAAAGCAGAATCCTGAATAAAATATAAGTATATATTAAAAATAAGTAATATAAGTATGAAGTTATTTAAGCTAGTAGTATTATTAATTACTTTGTATACTACTGAAAAGGATATTTCTCGAGTTATTATAGGGATTTTATTATAATAAACCTTATATACTTAGCAGAAGAAAATATAGTAATATTTAACTTTACTAATACTATTATGTACCTCAATTAATACTATTAAGATTATTAATTATATAGCTTTTACTTCTAATTTAAACTCTTTAGATTAGAATATTATTCTTATATTAGTAGTAATAAAATCTAGAAAGTCTTAGTAAGAGTTAATCTGATATACTTCAAAAGCTTCTTATATTACTTCTACTGAAATATTTAATAAAAGGTAAATAGTAATAAATACTATACCAATATTAATAATATAGAATACGGGATAGCTATTGAAATAAAGAATATTAATAATAACCTCAAAATTCAACTTAATATTATCTTAAATAGAGAAACGATAACAGGAAAAAGTAGTATTATATATCCAGTATTAATAGTAGTACTACTTAAGAGCTTTAAAGGTATAGTATTTAACTAGATATCCCACCTTAGTAAAAATATCATAAAAGTATACTATAGCTAGGTATCCAAATTAATAACAAAGTTTCTATATCTCTAACTCTATAAAATATACAGAAATAAGTATTTTCTGCTTATTAAAAAGTATCTATAAATACCCCTATTTTGAAATAATAAGTATAATCTTTTTATTTTAGTAAACCTAGTTATATATATTATTAAATATAATACTAAAGTAATTCATATCTGTGAAATAAAGTAAAGAAAAGGTATTATATAGTATTGTATAAAATATAATGATACTAAATAGTATAAGAGTATTAATTATTCTAAATATTATACTTAAGGTAATACTACTAAAGCGGATTATAACTAGTTTATTTTATAGAAATATAAATATTATAGAAAAGTTAACTATCTATTTAAAAACAATAAACTAGGAATACCTAGTAGTCGAAAAGCTAGTAGTACCTGAATTAAGTAAGATCCCTTGAAAATAGTTATTAAATATTAGCTTTTAAATATACAAATATACAAGGATTATATTGATATTCTTAGTAATATCACTATTAAAGTTATTTACTTGAATAGAAACATAGAATACTCCTTATTCTTAGAAGATTCTAGTAATTCTACTTTTATCTAAAATAATAAACTACTTACTAAACGTAATATAAAGAATATCTTAGGAATAGTAATAGGGGTATAGTCTTCGAAATTATATTATTTCTAGTACTAGGTAACAAAATTCTTATATCTATTATCTCTTAGGAATACTTAGAAATTATTATTAAAACTATTAATACTTTTATATTTAGTAAAATAAACTTAAAATATTACTTTAAAGTACTTTTTTAGATTATTAGTTATTTTATATCTATTATATATAATATATTACTCCTTGAAGGTAAACTTTATAAACCTATAACCTATCTTACTATATATATATAGTATTTCTTATTATTATAAATATATATAGAAACTAAGGGAAAGTAATATCTATTCTAAAATAATTAGGAGTAGTTATAAGTATAACTATAACCTTAAGTATTACTATAAGGTATATTATATATATAATCAGTCTAAAACTATTCCTTAGGTACATTACTATCTTTCCATTACTCTAAAAATATTATAACTTTTCAAATACTATAGTATTACTTATAGTAAAGTATAATTAATTATAGAAATCCTAAGAAGTTAGTATAAAACCAAAGAATACTAACTCGTATTTTAGTATATTATAGTATATACTGATAAACTAGTTATAAAAAGCTTTATTAATATACTAATTAGTCTTAAATGTTTTCTAGAGATTTATAAGCTTTATAATAAGTATTTTAAGTATTTCCTTTTTATTCTAATTAGGGTTNTATTCTAATTAGGGTTCTTAGCTATTATATTCCTAAGAGTAGTATTTTACTAGTTAGAGAAATATATCTAGTAAATCTTATTATTCTTAAAATACTCCTAAATATGTATAACTATCTAATTAAACTATAGGTTTGAACTAAAGTATATAAAATATTTGAAATAAAAATTAAAAACTCGATCTTTTAGTATAATTAAGAGAACTCCTATTTATATATAATATAAAATACTAAGTCTAAAATAATAGTTATAAAAGATATAAATTTTAGTCTCGAGAATATTATATAACTTTCTACTATATTTTATATTCTTATTATATAACTTTATAAGATATATAATATGTTAAGTATATTTCTCAAATAGAAGAATAGGAGAAAAGTATAAAAGATATTCAGGTCATTGAAATTACCATATATTACTATTACATTAATATATCTTTTACTAGTAAGAAAACTCTATACTATATAATTCAAAGATTTATAGTTCTACTAGTAGTAGTAGAAGTTATATATTATATATAAGTAGTAATAGAAGTTAAGTATCTAATATAAGGGTTGTAGATATTAGTTAAGTTTTAACTATAAATATTACTACTCTAACCTTAGTTTTAGTAGTATAGAGAAATATTTCTAGTTTTTCATCTATTCTAAAGAAATTATTAACCTACTTAAAATTATATTTCAGGTTAGTCTTAAAGCTTAATATATACTTTTTTACATTATTAAAGTCTACGAGAGTCTAATATTCGAAAGCTTTATATTAAATAGGTTAGTATAATATAGAGTAAATCTTCTCATTCTTTTTATTAACTTTGATTCTATAGTTAATGAAACATTCCCAAAAATAGTAGATTATATATTTATTAACGAATTACTATATTACTATAAGTTACGTATTATAGTCTATCTTAAAATAATCAAAGAATTTATAGCTATAGACTTTTAGGAAGTAGTATTAGTAGATATAAAATACTACATAAGTAGCGATATCTTGAGTATTTACTTCTATAAAACTACTATAGTTAATTTTGAAAAGTTTTCTAAATAGATCTATATTAATGTCTAGCTTAAACTTCTCTAGAATGGAGTAGTTACTACTTAGGTTTACCTAGGCTATTACTATACTAAGGTTTAACTTAAAGTTTCATTTAAAATATAATTTAAATATATTAATAAGAGAAGTATAGAGTTTTTCAAAAGAAGAAGGTTTTTAAAAAAGGATAGGGGGCGTCGAGATATTATATAAATCTCCTAAGTATAAGAAATATAAAATACTATAAATCTTACATACTACAAAAATCTAGCGATGCTTTAAAAGAAGTATTATATTTACTAAACATTTTCTAGTTAATACTAAAAAGTATTATTCAAGTTTACTTTTTTAATATTTTATAGAATACTTTTAACTAAGTTATCCTGAGGATATATAGTTAACTCCTTCATAATAACTTCAATTAAAGAATTAATATATAACTTAGAAGCTCCTAGTAAGAGATTTAAATAAAAGGAATATTTCTAAAATATCTAAGTTAATACTTATAATCTTTCGCTTTATATAGACTTTAGGCAAGAAATTTATAATTATTTCTTCTAGTATAAAAGACCTTATTAATTTATAGTATAGTAGTAATAGATATGTTAACTACTAATTAGTATTTATTTATCTACTGGGGATAATTATACGCTATACGTAATCTTATTATATAGGTATAAAAAGGTATTTATTATTATTATCACTATATTATATAGTTATATATATAGTTATATAAAGTTCTAGATCTATAGTATATTATTTATTTACTAATTATTATAGAATTAGGCTATAGCTAGTAATAGGTATCACTAATAAAATATAGAGGGTTAATAGCTATATATACCTTTTATATATAGAAGTATATAGCCACGTATACTATATACGTATAGAAACGTATGTATTATACGTAGTAGCGTATGCTATGCAGCATAGCGTTACCGACAGAAATATTTAAAAGTCTACGAGATAGAAATAGGTAATTTAAGATTCTTAAAATTATATATTATTATAAGATATTAATATAACTTCTAGAACCTTATAGAACAGAAATGAGAAGAAGAAGTAAAGCTATAATATTTTATTCATTTGATATTATTGATATCTATTATACAATAAACTAATAGTTTAAACCTTTATTAACTTACTTAAATGAAAATATTATAATACATATTGTAAGATTAATCTAAATAAAAGGGAAAGATCAATGGTTAACTATTGTTTCTTACTACTGGTTCCTAATAACTTATATATTTTTAATGAGGAAAAGAATAATGAGAGACTAACTTAATAACTATATATTATAATATATCTTCCCCTTATAAGTATTCTAATTTAGGAAAGATTGAAAAGCTATCTAGACTTTAATATTAAGCCTTAATATTTGAATTTATTTTAAGTAAACCATAATAGGAAAAGCAGGAAGTCTTTAAAAAACCTTCAATTCATTCAATAAGAAGACTGGAGAGAATAATATAGAAAAGCTAGTAATATATAATAATAATAAATACTCCTAATATTTCTTCTATATTCTCTATATGATTATAATAGATATTCTAGTGAGAATGTTTGAAAACGGGTAGACTTATAACATCATAATAAATAATACTAAAGCTGAAAGTATTACTAATCCATTATCTATTACCTTTATTTATCAATATTCTCTAAACATTTAACTTCATACTAATAATCTAGAAACCTAAACTATATTGTATATTAGTAATATGGGAAATACTAGATAAGTATTTAGATATACAACCCCTTAGAAAAATATAATTATTCTATATTTTAAGAAGTAAAGAAAGAGATATTTAATAGCTAAAAGTAAGAGTAGAAGTCTGAAAAAGAGAAATGTAACTATAGGAGATAATAGTAGTTATATTAAAGGTTTTTGATCTATTTAAAGTTATATATTTCTCAGGAACCCTATAAAGCAAGCTATACCTAGTAGTTAGCTCTTATTTTATATACCTACTAGATACTACTAGTTCTGAGGAATTATTTAAATAGAGAAAACTTTAGATAGTGAAATATCGTTAATTAATATAATAGCTAATAAATATAAAAAATATAAAGGGAAAGTATAAGCTTATACCTATTATAGTTACTTATTATAAGATTATAGTTACGTAATACTAAATACTAGCTAGCTAGTAACACCTATTACTAGCTATTAATAGTCAAATTTTAACGGCCAGTAGTAAGAGCTGATAGCTAGTAGTAGTTACTATATAGTTTACGTAATAGGCAGGAACACCGGTCGCGGCTACCTACTTTAGGATTCGAACCTACTACTCTTACTATAAAACGGTAAAAGCCAGCTAGACGTTAAACCACTACGTCAACCGGGTAAAAGGAGATAATAGAAGAAATAAATAACATCTATTACTTAAATAAAGCAAACATTACTATCTACTTAATAAAGATAATGTTTTAATTTCAAATTTACTTTCTATAAGATCTTTAGAAGAAGTATTATTCGATATCTTAGTAGATATATATTTAATTAATATATTTATATCAAAAGTGTTTAATCTTTTTAAAGTTATTTACTTCTCCGGGACCCTTTAAAAATAATTGTACTTAATTATTAGCTCTTACTTTATTTACCCTATAAATACTACTAGTTCTGAAGAACTATTTAAATAGAGGGAATCTTAAGTAGTATGTATAGTCAGTTAATACGATAACTAATTAATACAGAAAATATTTAGTTACTTTTACTCTATACGTAGAATAGTATCTAAGTTCTTTACCCTATATATAGATTTAACTATAGATTTTACCTCATAATAGTATTTATACTAATACTAGCTTATAACTAGTTAAAATAGTAATAAAATTACCTAATAATATAGATAATGTACCTTTAGGTCTAATATTTAACCTTATAATAGTAGAAAACCTCGTAGGAATAGTTTATATAAAAAGAGCTTTATCGAGACTAAAGCTTGATATATATAGCTAGAAGTAATTACTAAGGTTAGAGAATTAAGAACCTTTTTGGATTTCTTGAAAATATAATAAAATAGAATACTAGAAACTAAGTATTCCGTAATCTATTACTCGTCTATAACTTTTATAATAAAACTAAACTCTCCTCGAAATCTAGATAGTTACTTATAAAAAGATAACTATGAAATAAGTATAGAGATATCTGGCTATAACTATTATAATTAAAGCTATTCGTAGATTAGACTAGACCTTAATAAAATTACTCTAAATATTACGATTAATGAGTAGTTTATAGATATTGAAAAGAAAATTATCTAGTTATCTTATAAATTATTATAGTAAACTAATAATATTAGAAATAAGATATTAATTAGATAATACTTTAATATTAATACTTTACTATAATACTAATTATCAGATATCTTAGAATATTATAATATTATAATTATAAAGGTTTTGAAAGCTATCTAGTTATATTAGAAGTATTTATATCTATATAAGTATTATTTATATATTAAGTATACTTAATATATTAAAATCGTTTAATAATAAGAATAAACCGAGTCCTACTATATTTATATAGAGATTATAAATTAGCTTATATTAGTAGTAGAGAATGTTTATATTAGTAGTATAAAGTTTTGTATTAGGGGTAGGTAGGATTTAGTAGGGATATTAAAGTTATAGATATTAAAACTATAGAAAATATTTTCAAGGAATACTTATAGTTAGTAGTAATTGAATATTTTGAGATATTCGAATTATATATAGCTATAAAAGTATAAAAGCATAAAAGTATAAGGTTATTATAAAAAGAGTTATTAGTTGTTTATTACCTATAAAAAGTTAGTATAAAGTAAGTATACTAGTCATTATAATTACGAGAGGTTTAGCTCTAGATTAACTAGGGGCTAGTTATAGTAGTTAGTAGGGGGGGTAGGAAAGCTAAAGTTATACGTTAGGGGGTAATATATCTACTAATAAGTATAGTAGAAAGCGAGCTATCAGCCCCTCCCTTAATACGGAAAAGATATTATAAAAAGAAATATAAGCCTATATCTATTATAATTACTCTTTATAGAATTATACTAGATTATTATATAATACTTATTGTTAACTACTATTACTTATTAGTAGCTATTAATAGTCAGTAATTAATAATAGCTACTAGTAAAAACTAATAATTAGTAATAGTTACTATACTTAGTTTATATGACTAGAAAGTCTATAACTACTAGTTATACCTATTTACTATAAGATTCAAACCTACTACTTTTATTATAATATAGTAAGAGCTAGCTAGACATTAAACCACTATATTAAGCGTGATAGTAGATATATATAACAATAAATAGTCTATAATATATTATCTATTATTTCCTATTACTCTTATCTACTACTAATAGTATATATATAGCTTGAATAAATAAATAGAATCAATAAGAATATTAATTCCTAATTCTGAGTTTAAGTTTCATTCATAAATACACACTACCCTTAACCTATATATTGTATACAATAACTAGACTATTTATAATTACTTTTATTAATACTAAAGATTAATGTCTTATAACATTATTAAGAATATAGACTAGAAGATAGAAGTAGGATATTATTAAAAAGAGACTTCTATCAAATAATTATAACTATCTCATAAATATATATATCTCTAAAGCTATAAGTCTTAGAAATATATCTTTAATTAAAATATAATGAGGTTTGATTCACTATAGATTCCATCTTAACATATTTTTGAAAACTATATCTTTCTCCTCAGACTCTCCTAATAATCCTAGGGAAAAATAACATATTTATAATTATCTAATAGGTTATATTAATGAGTAAAGAAAAGTATTCAGGTAAACTAGAATAGAAATATTTTTCAATATATATTTAAAACTCATATCTACATAATAGAAGAGACTGACTATATCTTCTAATAATAATATAAGTATTGATAACATATATATCTACTATTATCTATATATTAGAATAATCAAATACTACTTTCAAGATTCATAAAATACTTACTAAAAACCTTGTAAAATTATAAACATTTTATTAGTTATACTATATATACTGTAAGGTATATAGTAACTATGTAAATTACGATATATATAGTAATATACTTTCTATTCTTTACTAGTAATAAATACTAGGTATCTAGTACTAGTTATAACTGAATAGATAGTGATAAAAACATAATTACTATACTATAAATCTAGACCTTTATATAATACTATACTATAAGTCTAGATCTTTATATAATACTATATATCATATTATATAACAATCATCATAATAAACAACTAGAATACTATTTTATACTTATACAATAAGATTATATATAACATATATTACTTTCTATATAAACTAATAGTAGTTAATGATTAATGTTTCTATTATTCCTATACTATAAAATAATACAACTACATATAATAGAAAAGTAATTATAAAGCCTTATACTTCAAATCTATGTAAAATTAAGAATAACAAGACTGATTATTCAAGTATATTTAAGTGAAGGTTAATTCCTTAAAATGTATATTTAATCATTCATAAAGATTACTATTAAAAAGCTATTGTTCAATGAAGATCAATTCCCTAAGGATATTATCTTATAATAGTTGAACCAAAGTATTCTATGAAGTGAAAATCAAAAAATTATTATTTAATTAAAATATTTACTTCCTAGAATAGATTTAGTAAATCTAATACTTGTTTAGAACATTACTAGATATCCATAATACTAGGGATTATAATATCCCTAATTGCCCAATTTTAAGAACTTTATAGAATTCCCCATATATTCTTTTCTAAATAAGCTCTATTAAGATAATAACTCTATATTATAGTTTTTATACTTCTATAACAATATCTAAATTACATATTTCTACTAAAATGTCTATTCTGAGAACCTTTATAATTATAATTACTTTATTTTTAAATAGTTTTATACTTATAAATATATACTAATATTTTAATCTAAGACTATTTAAGAAAATGTAAAATATTAAATATACTAAACTTATAAATAAAACAACTATTAATATATCTACCTATTAAATATTCTAAATAGTGTTCTAAATATTGATAAAGATTTATAATCTAGAACTATTTAAGATATTTAAAATAACATTAAAAGGAGTTTCTTAAATACTCAATAATTTACTAATTTCTCTATGATCTATTCTTTTCAAAATCACCTCTTTCTATATAATATTAAATTTAATTTATAAGATAAGAAAATACATAGTATTTTATGTTGATTTACTTAATAAGAACATTTATACCATAAATCTTTATTGAACTCTAAGACTTTAATAAGTACTACTATATTTTTGAATAAAATCTTAAGAAGTTCCTAGAATAATCAAATACCTTTATTTAAATAGAGTAAAACATTATATTATTTCTCTATAAAATTAAATTTAAAACAGAACAAATAAAGATTTTTATAGTTTTTCTTAAGTAACTAAAGAGGAATAATAATAGTATAATAAGTTAATTCTTCTAGATTTAGTACCAATATTATACTTCCTATTTTCTTTATTAGTTTTATTAATATATACCTTTTCTATTATAGAACTTCTTTGTTTATAAAAGGTATATTGGAAGTATAATAATTTATAGTTTTCAAAGTAACCTTAATAAGTTTTATACATTACTTCTATTATTCTATTTCATAATACTTCTATTGAATGTATAATAAACTATATACGACTATATAATAAAAAGATAAAATATAGTAAAGACTTATATAATATATTTCAAATAAACATCTATATTTATTATAACTATTACTTCAAGCTTAGTATCTTATTTTTTATATAAATACGTATATTTGGATTATACTAAAGAATTAAAGTTTCAAATATTATGTTTACTATTTTAATAACTCTAGTTTTAATTTATAATTCAGATAGATAACTTATTATATTCAAGGTTATTTATAAAGAAATAGATGTTAATAGCTATATTTCTCTCACTAGTAAAATACTACTTTTTGAAATACTACTACTGAAAACCTTTAAAAATAATAAAAAACAAACGTTCAATGCCTTTATATCTAAACTTATATGAATTCAAAGCACCTTTCTACTAAACCTCTATATCAATATAGTATTCTTTTTCAAATCTATAAATACATACTATTATATATACAAATACTAATTAGTTCTTTCTAGTTTTATAATAATTCCTTAGAATCTCTACAATTAGTTATAAGGAGTTATAAGTAATATCATATTAATCCAAAACTTATCCTATATTTTCAAGATAATAAAGATAGAAATTGGAAGTAAATTTATAATTAAGTTTAAGTTAACCATATATATAATTCTTTTTAAGAGTACTGCTAAGGTATTATATAGTAATATAGTCAATATTCTATTTACATTCTTATCTCATAGTACTTATATATATCGATATTCAATAAAGCTTATTTTCCTCTTATATCTATATACAAATATTCAAATACGAAACACTACATACATAGTAAAATAGATTAATAATCTATAGAGTATACGTTTAAGGAAAAGTATACTTTATTAAATAAGTATCAATCGAGTATTAATCTTAGAATAAATTCTATAATAATATAGTAAGCTTTCTTCATAGATAATAAATGTACTGGTAGTTAAAATAATAATTTCAAAAGCTTTTTATAAAGTAACAAGTATAATAGTATTATTATATAATATGTAATATAGTATAACCTTAAAAACAAAACTACTATTTCGCTAAAATAATTCTTCATATTATTTCTTAGTAAAAAGCCTATCATCTTAATAGAAGTAAAATTGATTGAATTTGCTAAGACTAACTAGTACTCTATATATTTTTAAAGAAGTATATTTCTAGTAGTGAAAATATTATTATAGCTCTTATAACTATTTTTATATTTAAGAGTTATTATTTAAAAAGTGTAGTTTAAAGTATTATATTTATTCCAAATATTACTAACATCTTAAATACTAGATATTTATAGTTGATTATTTTTAAATACATAATAAACTTTTCTATTACTCTCAAACTCCTATAAAATAAATTAGTAATGATATACTTTAGTAGAGTATTTTGAGTTAAAATAATATAAAAAATAGTTAATATATTTATATTTCTTCATGGTATAATATCTTTTATAATACTACATAATACTCCTTTCTTCTTCAATTCTTTAGACATAAATTAGCCTGATATTATATGTAATAGTATCTATGACTAATTCTACTAAAATGAGAGAATTATACTAGTTGTTTAAAAATAGAAATATCTATAAATATTCCTTAATGAGGAGAAAATAATTATTTCTGTATATTCTATAGAGATAGAGATATAGAAACTCTGCTACTACTTTGAAAGCTTAGCTGTTATATATTTCTGTAGTATCTTTAATATAATAGAATATATAGCTAAATACTATACTTTTAAAATACTTAGAAAGTACTACTACTAGTACTGAATATATAGTATAGTTCTCCTATACCTCTGCTTTATTATCTATAATGAAATTCACTTTAACTTTAAAACTATTATTAATATTATCTATATGCACAATTGCTTTATAACTAATATTATTAATGCTCTTTAATACTATATAACTTCTATTAAATATCTTAGTAAAAGTAATATAAGAAGCTTCTAAAATATACTAAATTGATTCAAACAAGGGCTCTTATAACTTAATCATAATGAATATAAACATAATATTTCAAGCTAAAAACTTCAAATTAGAAATGAATATGATAAGATTAATAGTTTATATTCCCTCTATTAGAATATATAGTGATATTACTGAAGTTAAGTATTACTATATATTTCTCTACTATATATATACAAGATTTACTATAGTATAATAGTTACTATTACTTAAGAAATGTCTCTTTAGATAATATATAGCATAATTAACAATACTACTAAGCTAAGTAGCCTTATTTTTACTCTATTTATTTTCAAAGTATGTCTATACTTAATAGAAAACTTTACTTTTTCCCTAGATATTATTATTTCAATTTATATTATATAGAAAACTATAGAAGAGATCTATTACAGATATATTAAACATATTATTAATACCATTTTATTAATATATAATAGCTTTAATATTTATCGTATGATAACCTTTCTACTATAATCTTTTATATATATATAAAACAAGAGAAAAAGGGTTAGTAAAACCTTTACTACTTCCTTACTATTTATCGTAACATATTTCTTTTTCAATTCTTTTATGACTTCGAAAAGTTTAAATCTATACCTATAAAATGATATTTGAAATATTTTCCTTATATCTTAATAGAGTAATTTATAGTTTCTATAATTACTATAAAAATAACTCTAAATATATCCTAAGACTATAAAGAAGTAAAGAAATAAATAGAACTTTATGATTCTAAGTAAATATATCCACCTTATATACTATTATCCCTAAAAGTATAAGTACTCTATAAATACCATGAAAAACTTAAAAGATAATTTTAACTCAAAATGCCCCTAATAATACCCTATTACTTTATGTCAACAACAATGTTATAATTCTAAGAATTATAACTTATATTCTTAGTATAAAACTTAAAGCCTTTAATAATATTACTTTACTAATTAGGGATTTCTAATTACTAGGTTTCATACTAGTCCTTTAAAGAAATTAGAAATATCAAATAGTGTCATAAAGTCTAAAACCTATAAATATCAATTCGATTTTCATCTTTTAACTTTCTCAAGAGTTAAATAATAATCTAGTAGTGAAAAGAAACCTATCATTCTATATAGCTATAATGAATTCATCTATAGCTATCTTTAAAGGTTTAAAGTTATAGTAAATACTAATCTATCTAAGAAGTTATAATTAGTGAGTAAAGGGTTTAATAGTTAGAAGAAGATTATTATTTTATATAGTTATTAATGATGTAGTAAGCTAGTAAGTTTTGAATATTAATAATACTAATAATATTATAATTTAAAATTCCTATTAAAGTTTACTCTTATAATATTATATAAATAGATATATAAATAGAATAAAGTTAAGTATTTCTATGATAATAAAATTACTAGTTAGTTACTAATGATTATATTTAGAAGATATAGTTATTATTACTATTATTAATAGTAAGGGCTACTGCCTTACTTTCTACTATAACTATTAGTAGATATATTACTTCTTGAAATATAACTTCAGCCTTCTTATCCCTTTACTAGCTATTATAGCTAGTTCCTAGTTAATCTAGAACTGAATCCCTTATAATTATGATAGCTAGTATATCTACCCCGTATTAATATTCTTATAATTAATAATCAACTGATACCTCTTTCTACAATAGCTTTGAACTTTTATATCTTTATACTATTATATTCTTATAACTATATATAATATAGATATCTCAAGATATATAATAACTACTAACTATAAGTATTCTATTTAAAGATTTATTATAACTTTAATATCTATTAATCTTTTATCTTTATTATAGATCAAGTTTTATTTACTTTTAAAATAAGATTTTATACTACTAATATAAAAGTTCTTTAGTACTAATATCAACTAATTTATAATCTCTGTATATGTATAGTAGGATTTAGCTTACGTTTGTTAGTAAATGATTTTAATATATGAAGTATAGCTAGTATATAAATAATATTTATCTAAGTATAAATACTTCTAGGAGAAAGGCTGATAGGTCGCTCTCTACTACGACTATTAGTAGAAATATTACCCTCTAAAGTATAACTTTAGCCTTTTTACCCCCCTATTAACTACTATAACTAGCCCCTAGTTAATCCAAAACTAAACCCCTTATAGTTATAATAGTTAGTATATTTACTTTATATTAACTTTTTAATAATAAATAACTAATAACTCTATCTATAATAACTTTATACTTTTATATCTTTATACGTTTATACTTCTATATTTTTATAACTATTATAAATCTTATCTTTAGGACTCATATAGGATACTACTATTAAAGCTCTATATAACTAGCACCCCTATAGTCTAGTAAAGAGTTTTGACTTTAAATATAAACTCTTTAAGTTTATTATAATACTATTAAAGTACTACTAAAATATCTCTCGTAGCTAGCTTCTAATATTGATAGAATCTTTACCTAGGTTTAATTTAATAGTAAATACTAAATAATGAACGAAATAGAAAATAGTAAAAAATAATAATAAATACTATTATTCTAGAACTTTTAATAAAGATTCCAATAAATTA
Organism: Colletotrichum trifolii; assembly: GCA_004367215.1. NCBI lineage: Eukaryota > Fungi > Ascomycota > Sordariomycetes > Glomerellales > Glomerellaceae > Colletotrichum > Colletotrichum trifolii. The sequence continues at coordinate 685 of RYZW01001396.1, read as the reverse complement.
ATAGTAGACTAATCTAGTAGAAAATAAAAACTAATCCTTCTAAAATATTTTTATATAACTTTATAGGATTATAATGTAGTTTTTTAAGTATTATAAATACTCTTTCTAAAGAATAAGCTACTTCTAATTAGTACCACTTTTAATAGTAATACTCTCCATTTTCCTACTTAGTAGATAATTATATAGTATAAGTTAGAAATTAATTAGGTTTTCATTAGGAAACGTATTAATTTCTATTAATTCTTATAAACTAGCCTATTACTTAAAGTTTAAATATAAGTTAGTATCTTTTATATAATATAAATATTATAGTATAATTAGGATATTAATATATTTATCTAGTATATTACTAAAACCTATAAGAACTTTTAATATAATACCTATACTTTCAAAGAAATTCGCTACTTCTATTAAGAATTTAAGTAAATGTTTACTAAGTCCTTTATTAAGTTTAAATTAGTTATAGGATAAAGATAAGGTATTTCTAAAAAAGAAATATTTAGTTAAACTATTTCTAACTAGCCTTTTCCGATTAAATTCAAATAACTACTATTAGTTATAATATAAGCTAGATAGAATATTATACTACTATTTAATACTATTTGATTACTTTTACTCTATACCTAGAATAGTATCTAAGCTCTTTACCCTATATATAGATTTATCTATAAGTTTTACCCGATAA
>RYZW01001385.1:1565-18403 GCA_004367215.1 Colletotrichum trifolii | reverse complement strand
AGTATTTAAAGAGTATTATAAAACTCTTAAATACTCCTATAATTATAGCTCTAGTATAGTTAATAAAATAGAAATCTTAAGAGTAATTAGTAGCTTAGTTTATAAATATTAAAGTAGAAGTATAGTTACTATAGTTCTAGTAATAAAGGTAAAAATTAAAAGTAATATATTCTTTAGGGGTAGTATATAAAGTATTTTCGTATTCTACGTAGTAAATCTTTTATTTAGCTTTATTAATATTATATATTTTATATATTCCCTAAATAGGCTAGTATTTATTATATTTTGAATAGTTATTAATAATATAAATACTTTATATAGTAGAGATAAAGTAGTTTAGAAGTTTTCTACTAGGATACTTTAAGTACTAGTACTAGAGCTATTTATTATTTTTTAGGGGTTTTTAAATAGTATTTATAGTATAATACTAATACTAGTAATATCTAGGAGAAAGCTTATACTATACTATTTATATAGTTAAAATAGTTAATTTCTTAAAAGTTATNTAAAAGTTTTCTATTAGGATACTTTAAGTACTAGTACTAGAGCTATTTATTATTTTTTAGGGGTTTTTGAATAGTATTTGTAGTATAATACTAATACTAGTAATATCTAGGAAAAAGCTTATACTATACTATTTATATAGTTAAAATAGTTAATTTCTTATAAGGTATATAATATTTGAGGATTTATTAGTTATATTAAATATTAACTACTATAATCTCTAAATAGTTATTCTTTTATAGTTAAAATAAGTAATTTAGCTTAGTATCTTACTAGTAGTTTTGTTTTTATAATTACTAAAAAGAGATTAAGTTCGTTACTAGAGTAGTATAGAAGGTAATATTATAGAAGTATAACTTAATTTCTTTATTTTCTATAATCTAAATAAATATCTTAGTATTTCTATAACTCTTAATTAGTAAAGGTTTTATACTATATTAAATATAGTTTCTTACTAGAACTCCTTGAAGTATTATAAAATATTTTATATCTTAGAAAATATAAACTAAAACGCCTAAATTAAAGATAAAGGAATTTTAAAGGGGGTATTATTAAGGCTTTTCTTTATAATATACTTACTATATTATATTATAACTAACTTAGCTAGAAAGCTAGCTATATAATTACTATTATTTAAAACTTTAAACTTTTTTTAAAAAGTCTAAATCTAAGGCTAATAATTATTTAATTTTCTTTTTAGTTAAAGTATTTAGTACCTAGCTTTTATAGGTTAACTAAAAGTATATATAATAATAGTATACTAAAGAGTAGTTTAGGTTATATTTTAGAAAGTATAGGGGCTTATTAGAGCCCTAGAAATATCTTTTATTACTTTAAGTATTTAAAATAGTTATAAAGGCTTTAGTTAAGATATTAAAAATACTATAACTTATTTTACTATACTAGAGAAACTTAGGGAAATACTAAATAGTTTCTATAATAGTTAAGATAATTTTATTTAGGGATATTAAATCTAAATAACTATAGATTATAAATATATAGTTTTAAGTATAGGTTTTAATAAGTAAATAAGTAAATAAAATTATAAGATTATGAATTTATAGTATTCTAGTAATAGATAGAATATAGTTAACTAATTAAGCTTTATATATAATATTTTATTATTTCTAAAGCTATATTTTAGTTATTATTTTTATAATAAGGTATTTAAGTTTTAAGGATTAGAATATCTTATAGTATATTATAGTAGTATTTTAGAAGTATAAATTATCTATAATACTAAAATAGTTATAGGAATTCGTAGCTTATATTACTATATTCTCTTCTATATAATAGTATTAGTATTATAATATTTCACTTATATATTTAAAAATCTAATTTATTAAGTAAATTTAGTTTAAATATTTATATTAGTAATCTTAAGCTTTTAAAATATAGAAATTATAGAGGATTATATAGGTTTTTAAATTTTTCTCTATAAAATATATAATATCTTTTACTTAAATTTCTTTAGTAGTATTAGTTAAGAGTTATTAATTTTCCTTATAATTAATTTTTCTAGGGGTAAAAAAACTTAAAAATAGTTAATTTAGGTATTTTATAAGCTTATTAGTATTACTTAGTTTTTAGAAAATTACTTAAAAGTAGTTTTTGAAGAGGTTTTAGATAGAGGTTTTAGTAAGTTATTATTTTAGGGTTAAGGTATTTTTATAGATTATAGGTGTGAAGGGTTGGGTTTGGGTTATGATTTAGTTGTAGGGAGTGTAAATACTGTTTATTTAGAACTAAGGAGTAAAAGAGAGGTTCTCATGAAGGGTGTGAAAAGTCTGCTTAAGGGTGGTATTAGGGGTTTACTAGTAGCTTACTAATACCTAATTTCTTAGGTATAGTTATTAGGACTTAGGTAGAGCTAGAGTTAACTAGTTAGGTATAGTTTGTAATATTACCCCCCTTTTTACTAGTAGTATACTAGGGCTATTTTGTTAGGGTTTCTATTATAGTTATTAATTAGCCTGAAATGCGTTTTATATTAATTTAATACTTCTATCTCCTGTATTATATCTACTGCCTCTTATATGGTATCTGCGAATCTTTTCTATTTAATAAAAGCTTACTATTACCGCCTTCTGCCTACCTAGTACTACTTTACTACTAGTATATCCTTAATTTCTTATTCTATTTTACTATTGTTGTTAATTATAGGTAGTAGTTGTAGGTCTATGACTTCTTGGCTAGGTAGGGGGTTACTAGCTGTTTTCTAGAGTAGATTAATGTGAAACTTAGGGTAAACTATCCCTGGTATATTTAATTTAATGATATGTAGTATAATAACTTTTATAACTTTATATTTATAGTATAATTAGTTTAGTTTTTTGTTTAGTTATAGTGATTTATAGTTTGAGATGTTTAATTATACTTTATTATTTACTTAGTATTTATTTATAGGGGAATAGTATTTATTCGCTAAAGTTTTATTTCACTACTAGGCTACTATAATTTTAGTTTAGATAAATCCTGTGATATCTTTTATCTTATTAACTAGTAACTAGGTAGTAGTTTCCTTTTTAGATATTACTTTTCCTGTATCCTTGATAGTAGGTATAGGATTGATGTAGTAATTATGTTTTATGAAGAATAGTGTAGCTTTAATATTTGAGTTATGCTTATTCTGTAAGGTGAGCTGTATAGTAGGTAGTAGGTCCCCCTAGTTATCCTAGGACTAGTATATATAAGTTTGTAGTATAACTTGAATTTCTTGATTTTAGTGTTCTGTTTTTCTATTAGTTTAAAGGTAGTAGCTAGTACTGAGTAGTTGTGTTATTCTTGTTAAGTGGTAAAACTCTTTCTAGAACTTATTTACTTAGTTTGAGCTATAATTACTAATAATAGATTATAGTATCTTATAAAACTTATAGTAGTAGTTAAGGAATTGCTAGGTATATGTTTTAGTTTTTATGGTATCTATCTTTTTAAGTATTACTGATTTGTTTAGTTTGTTAATAATAATTTAAAGGTATTAGTTGTTTGTTTTTCTAGTTGGTAGGAGATTAGTAATAAAGTCTATTAATAGATTGGAGTGTAACTAGTTAGGTATTAGGAGGGATTTTAAGAAGCTTCTNAGTATAATTGGTTAGGTATTAGGAGGGGTTTTAAGAAGTTTTTTTTTGTTTGTTTTTAGATATGTATGCTATTGTAGATATTATAGTTCTATATGAATTTTTTTATAGTTTGTGATTAGCTTAGCTAAAAGAATTTCTTACTTATGATTTTGAGTATATTGTTTTTCTTTGGGTAGTTAGTAGTAGTGGAGTTGTGTGATTCTTGAATTAACTTTGTCTTTAGTTTGTTAAGGGGGTTTTCTTTGTTGTTATTTCTGGGTATTTATATTTTCCCTTGAAATATTAAGTGTTTAAGGTTGTCTAGTTGATATTTGGAGATCTGAATTTTTAAGTGTAAATTGGGGGGGAAGTTGTGTTTCCCCTGTTGGATAGCTGCTTTGGTTTTTTGGAATGTTATATCTTTTTTTATTGTATGGATTTAAAGTTTTTTGAGATTAGGTTTTTTATTGAAGACTAGTAGTTCCTCTAACTTGATCTTCTTTACTTGGGGGTTACTGGGTTGTGTGTTGTTAGGGATAATTTGAATGATTTGTTTTTGTAGTTTTTTGTTATTTTATCCTGTAGGTGTATTTTATTTATATTTTAATAAGGTGTTTGGGATTATTGTCTGGGATTCTGGGTGATATTTGATATAGAAATTGAATTGGGATAGCTTTTTTGTTTACTGGTTTTGTTTTTTAGTAAGCTACTGTTTTTTTATAAAGTATTTGAGATTTTTATGGTTTGAAAGTATTTTAAACTGTTTAATGGTTAAGAGTTTAGTTTTCTAGGCTTTTAGGTATATTAATATTGTTAGTAATTTTTTGTTATGAATTGGGTAGTTGTATTTTGTGGGGGATAGTTATTAGGAGTAGAAGGTTACTGGGTAGGTTATTCTTGTGTTATTTTTTTGGGTTAGAATTTTCTTTAGTATAAATCTGGAGTAGTTGGTTTCTATAGTAGTAATGGTTTTGGGGTTGAATATGTGGAGTATTAGTTTTTTTGTAAAGAGGTGTTTAAGTTTAGTGAAAGTAGTTTTTTGTTTTGTTTTTTATTAGAAAGGGAAGTTTTTCTAGGTTAGCTGGGTTAATAGTTTTATAATTTTATTATATTTAGGGATAAAGTTTTTATAATAATTATAGAACTTTAAGAAATTTTGAGTTTTTTTTATAGATTTAGGGGGGAGCTAGTTTTTAATTGTGGCTAATTTGAGGGGGTTATAAGAGATATTTTTCTTTGTTATTAGGATAAATTTTATATATTTTATTATAGTTATTGAAAATTTGTATTTTTTTGGATTTAGAGATAATTTAGTGTTGGTGAAGTAGTAGAGGATTTTTTGTATTTGAGTTTTGTGGTTTTTCTTTGATTTAGTAGTGTAAATTAGGATGTTGTTGATATATGTTGTAATAAAATCATCTAGGAATTTATGTAATGTTTTGTTGATATATTGCTAGAATGTTGTTGGGGCCCTGGTGAGTTTAAAAGGGTAAATAATCTACTTGAAAAGGTTATACTAGGTATGAAATGTTGTTTTTTCTTAGTTTTTGTTTTTAATCTATATTTTGTGGAAGGTTGTAATGATGTTGAGTTTTGTGAACTAGTAGGTATTGGTGATTTTCTGGAGGGTTTCTGATATAAGAAGTAGTGGGTATCTATTTTTTTTTGTAATTGTATTTAAGGTTTTATAATTTATATAGAATTTGATGTTTTTACTAGGTTTTTTAATGAAGAGGATAGGTGTTTTAGTGGTTAATTTATTAGTTTTGATAAATTTTTTATTAAGGAGATTTTCTAGTATTTTCTTAAGTATTAGTAGCTCTTATTATAATATATTATAGAGGGGGCTTTAGGGTAGGGGGGGATTATTCTTATTTTTATTAGGTATTAATAGGATTGTGTGATCTAGTAATTTTTTACTAGTGGGTATTTGGTAGGTTTTCTCTAGGTTGAATAGGTTTAGGAACTTTTTAAGTATATTTATTAGGATATGTTTTTTTGGATTGATTGGGGTTTTTAGTACTAGAGTTTTCTTAATATTTTTGAGGTTAATAGATATTATTTGATAAGTTTCTAGTACTAAGTTTTGTGTTTTAGTAATTTTCTGATATATGATTGAAAAGGAATTTGTATTTAAAAAGTATACTAACTGAATTTCCTGAATCTTGGTAGGTTCTTTTTAGTATTTTAGGTATACTATAACCCCTTTTTTACTATATTTTATCTGCTAGGTATTGGTGTTATATATGATGTGGTTATTTTTTATCTAGGGTTGTTTAAGGTATAATTTTAGTAATAGTTTTTTTATGATATGGGTATAGATTTCTTATATATATTTTTTTATTTCTAGGGATAATTTAGTAACTTTTAAGGTATTACTAGGTAATAGTTTATTTTTAGTATAGTTTTTTATTTTCTTTTTATTATATTAATAAGTAGTAGGTGTAATTTTTTTATAAGGGATGTATTGATAATAGTATAAGTATTATAACTAGTGTTTACTAGAGTATTAATAGTATGGTTTTTATTAATTTTTATCTAGATAGTAGTTGATTACTTACTGTTTTCTTGTTTTTATTGTTTTTTTTATTCTTGAGATTCTATTTTTATAGGCTTTAATATTTAATTTTGTATTAGAGTTACTTTTTTCCCGTATCTTTTTTTTTATTAGGGGGGGAGCTGGTGTTGTCTTCTGAGTTTTTTGGTTTCTGGGGTTCTATTTTGGTGATTTTTGGTTTTTTCTTTTTCTTCTTTGCTATGCTGGTATTGGTATAGTTCTTGGTGATATGGTTTCTTTTGTGGTAGCTGTAGTACTCGTGTATATTTCTCTATAGTAGGGGAGTTTTTTTAGTAGAATTAGTAGAACTAGAGGATTTGTAGTAGTAGTACTATTTATATATAGTTCTAGTTATTATTATGTCTCTATTCTGATTTTTTGATATAGGGGGATAGGTAGCTGGGGTTTACTAGGTTAGTAGCGTTTTTATATACTTTATCTTCTAAGTAATATTTTATATTTTTGAAAGTTACTAGTTGTAAATAGTAGGGAGTTTAATTATAATGAGGAGTTTTTTTAAGTAGGGGATTAGTGTAGTTTCTAGTAAGGAGATCTGGACTATATTAGGTTAGTTATAGTTTCTGGTATTTATAAGGATTTTTTTGAATTATAGGAGAAAAGTAGTAAGTTTTTTGGTATTTTTTTAGTAGAGGGATTATAGTTAGGTAATGGTTTGGGATTAGATATTAGGATCTAGGTAAGTATAGTTTAAGTATACTATAAAGTCTTGGGGGTTCTGGTNTTGTGGGAGAAAAGTAGTAAGCTTTTTAGTATTTTTTTAGTAGAGGGATTATAGCTAGGTAATAGCTTGGGACTAGATATTAGGGTTTAGGTAGGTATAGTTTAGGTATACTATAAAGTCTTGGGGATCCTGGTTTTCCCCTGGTTTTCTAGTTATAAAAAAGGTTTCTATTATTTACTAGATTTTAGGGTCTAAGTAAGAGTAAACTAGGTATTATTTCTATTTATCTATTTTAAAGAAGTCCTAATTAATTTTTAATTTTCCTTTTATCTAGTAGGCTTAAGTACTATATTCTTTTCTTTTATTTGAGAATTTATTAGAGAGGGGGAGGGGTTTCTTTTGAGGAGTAGAGGCTATATAGGTGGACTTTAGGGGGGTAGTAGTAGTATTAGGGGAAAGTTCTGATTCTTTCTCTACTAACCTAGTAATTAGTATTGTAATCTTTTTATAGAGTAGGGTAATAGTTATATTTAGATACTGTTATAGTAACTCTTTTATAGTAGTGCTAGTTATAGGGGTTTTTTAGGGGGTATTAATTCTTTCTATCTCATAATAATAATTAGTTTTAGTACTTAGTTATTAATCTTTATTAGGAGTTATACTTTATTAATAATATCTTAGGGATTATAGTTGGTAGGGAATAGTATTTTACCCTAGTTTCTCTATTTAATAGGGAGCTATACTTAACCTAATATCTCTTATACTTAGGAGTAGTGTTTTATTAATTGGTATTTTTTCTTAACTAGTGGGGAGCTATACTTAACCTAGTATTACTTATATAAGGGATAAATCTGAGTTCTAAATATATAAAAGGCTAGGCTTAGGCTATGATTTAGCTATAGGGAGTATAAATATTATTTATTTAGAACTAAGGAGTAAAAGAGAGGTTCTCGTGAAAGGTGTGAAAAGTCTATTTAAGGGTGGTACTAGGGGCCTACTAGCGGCTTACTAGTGCCTGACTTCTTAGGTATAGTTATTAGGACTTGGGTAGAGCTAGAGTTAACTAGCTGGGCATAGCCCGTAATAATAGGTTTTAGTTTTTACCTGAAAAGTATTATACTAGGTAAACTATTAATTAGTATTTTTAAGAACTAAAAGAAAAGTATTTTTAGTAGATATTTTAGTATTTAAAATATATAGATTTAGCGTAATACGTGTTTTTAACCTAGTAGCTTTTTAGTATTATAAGACTTTTAATTATTATATGTAATTAGGGGGTAAAATCTAGTATATATTATATATAACTAAATGTAGTTAAGTATAATATATAAAGTCCTATTTTAAGTGGTTTAAGTAGGGCGAGGCTTAGTAGAGATAGTGCTGCGGTTGAGGTTCTTCTGGCGAAAACTCTACTACTCGAGCGTGTTATTCCTGACACCTTCCCTTTATATACCTTCCGTATTTTTCAGCTATTGTCTTTAACTAATTGTATTATTGCTACCTGAGGTTTCTTCCGTTTAAACGGTTCCTTAGACCTAGTATTATCTAGAGAGTATATAAGGCAAGAGCCGACAACTAGGTATAGCTTCCTTTAAAGGGTTCCCGAGAGGCATGTGACTTTAAATAGATCAAAGACCTTTAATATAACTACTTTTCTATTTCTACTATTTTCTCTATTTCTAAGATTCTACTTTTATAAGCTTTAATACTTAATTTTATATTAGAATTACTCTTTTCTTATATTTTCTTTTTTACTAAGGGGGGAACTAGTATTATTTTCTAAGTCTTTTAGGTTTTAGGAGTTTATTTTAATAACTTTTAGTTTTATTTCTTCTTTATCATATTACTATTATTATAGTTCTAAATAATATAGCTTTTCTCGTAGTAATTATAATATTTATATATATTCTTCTATAGTAGAGAAGCTTTTTCAATGAAGCTAATAGAGCTAAAAAAACCTATGATAATATCACTATTTATATATAGTCCTAGTTATTATTGTATTCTTATCCTAATCTTTTAATATAAGAGATAAGTAACTAAAATTTACTAGATTAGTAATATTTTTATATACTTTATTTTCTAAGTAATATCCTATACTTTTAAAAGCTACTAGTTATAAATAGTAAAAAACTTAATTATAATAAAAAAGATTTTAAATGAAAGATTAGTATAGTTTCTAATAAAGAAATCTAAGTTATATTAAACTGATTATAGTTTTTAGTATTTGTAAAAACCTTCTCGAATTATAGAAGAAAAATAGTAAGTTTCTTAGTATTTTTCTAGTAAAAGGATTATAACTAAATAATAATTTAAGATTAGATATTAAGATCTAAGTAAATATAATCTAAATATACTATAAAATCTTAGGAATCTTAGTTATCCCCTAGTTTTCTAGTTATAAAAAAGGTTTTTATTATTTACTAGACTTTAGGGTTTGAATAAAAGTAAATTAAATACTATTTCTATTTATCTATTTTAAAGAAATCCTAATTAATCTTTCATTTTCTCCTTATCTATTAAGCTTGAATATTATATTCGTTTCTTTTATTTAAGAATTCATTATAGAAAAGGAATGGTTTTTTTGAGGGGTAGAAACTATATAAGTAAACTCTAGGGGGTAATAGTAGTATTAAGGGAAAACTTTAACTTCTTTATTACTAACTTAATAATTAATACTATAATATTCTTATAAAGTAAACTAATAGCTATACTTAAATATCATAATAATAATTCTTCTATAATAGTATTAGTACCTACTTAACGTAGTAGTTTAACGTCTAGCTAGCTCTTACTATTATAGTAAGAGTAATAGGTTCGAATCCTGCGGCAGGCAAGCGCGACCGGTAGCTATATACCTTCCGATTATATAAACTATATATAGTAATTACTACTAGCTACTAATACTTACTAATAGCTATCGATAGCTAGTAACTATTAATATTAGTAGCTAGTAACTACTAATATTAATAGTAACTAGTATTAATAGCTAGTAATAGGTATTAATAGCTAGCTAGTATTAGTATCATATAACTATAATCCTTAAAAAGTAACTATAATAGATATAAGCCTATATCTTCCTTTTAATATACCTTCTATATTTAATAGCTATTATATTAACTAACCGTGTCTTGCTACCTGAGGTTTTCTCCGTTTAAACGGTTCCTCAGAACTACTCATATCTATAGGGTAAAATGAGGTAAGAGCCGACTACTGGGTATAGCTTCCTTTAAAAGGTCCCGAGAGGTATGCGATTAAATAGATTAAAGACTTTTAATACAACTACTATAATAGTATTAGCTATAAGGGTTTCTTAGGAAGTAATAATTCCTTTTATTTTCCAATAATAAATAGTTTTAATATTTAGTCTTAAATCTTTATTAAAAGCTATATCTTATTAATAGTATCTTAGAGGTTTTAGTTTCAAAAAATAGTATTTTACCCTAGTTTCTCTATTTAATAGGAAGCTATACTTAACCTAATATTTCTTATACTTAAAAATAATACTTTACTAATTAGTATTTCTTTTTAACTCCTATTTAATGTAGTGGTTTAACGTCTGGCTAGTTCTTACTATCACGGCAAGAGTAGTAGGTTTAAATCCTGTAACAGGTAAGCGTGACTAGTAGGCGTACCTTCTAATTACATAAACTATATAGTAACTACTACTAGCTAGAAGCTCTTACTAATAGCTATTAATAACTAGTAACTATTAATAGCTAGCAATAGGCGCCGCCGGCTAGCTAGTATTATATTATATAACTATAATCTTTAAAGAGTAACTATAATGAATATAGGCCTATACTTTCCCTATTTATTACCTATTATATTAACTAACCGCGTTTACTACCTAAAGGTTTCTCTATTTAAACTGTTCCTCAGAACTAGTAGTATCTACAGGGTTAAATATACCGGGTATAGCTTCCTTTAAAGGGTTCCCGAGAGGTATATAACTTTAAATAGATTAGAGACCTTTAATATAACTACTATATTTCTTTTTAACCAATAAGAAACTATAGTTAACTTAGTATTACTTATTTAATAGATAAATCTAAGTTTTGAATATATAAAAAGCTTAGCTTAAACTTCAATTTAAACTAAAAAGAATATTAATACTATTTACTTAAAACTAAAGAGTAAAAGAGAAATTCTTATAAAAAGTGTAAGAAGTCTACTTAAAAACAATACTAGGAACTTACTAGTAGTTTACTAGTACCTAGTTTCTTATGTAAAATTATTGGGACTTAAGTAGAGCTAGAGTTGACTAGCTAAGTATAGCCTGTAATAACTAATAGCTTTGTCTACTAATAATATTTCAAGGCTAAACTTAACTATACCTATTTTAAGAAAACTAGAGAAAGTAGTAGAATCGCTTTTATATAAAACTAGTTTATTTAAGCTTTTATAAAAGTAGCTATAGTCTTTATAACTACTGATAGTATTAGTAAGATTAATATATATATTAAGGTTATAGAAGTTAAGTATAGTAATGGTTTTTATTGTTGTTATTATGATTATTAGTAGAAGTATTAACGTAGATAGCCTTTAACTTAAATGTCTTAAAAATAGTTATTAATATATACTCTAAGGATAAAGAAAAGGCTAGTTTATAGTAATCTATTATTCTCTTTTATTTATAAAGCTAGTATTATTACAGTATACTAGTAGTCTTATCACCAGCTAGTATAAGTTAATATTATAAGTATTACTATAATAAATTTAATACTTCAAAGCTACTACTAGTATATTAAGCTATAACCTACTAAGACTATTATACGGCTTATATTAGTAAGTTCGTGTATCTAGTTACTACTCTAATACTTTATATTACCTATCTTTAGGCTAAGGCTAAGTTTGAACTAAGTACTATACTACTAATTCTTTTTACTATATTTACTTATAGAAATATATATAAGCTATAGTATATTACTAGGTTTTTCTTCTATTATAGCGATTTTATACTAGGTATTATATAACACTACCTACTAAGTAGGGGGCTAAATATATAATTTACTATATTAGTAATATATAGTCTTATCTTAGGAATAGATAAGACTTAGTCTAGAAGATATTAAAATTGTAGATATTAAAGTAATTATACATATTTAAATAGAATGCCTATTATTTATAGTAATTAAATGTCTTGAGATATATAAATTATATATTTATAGCTATAAGAGTGTAAAGCTATAATAAAAGAAATTGTTAGCTATTTATTATCTATAAAAGAGTTAATATAGAATAATGTTGGTAACACTATACTACGAGGCATGCGTTAACGCCTAAGGCGTGTACGCCTCCGTATATATATAGTATACGTGTCTATACGCCTTATAGGTATAGGGTATATATAGCTATATACCCTTATACCCCCCTAGTAATACTTATTACTAGTTATAGCTAAATACTATAATAGTAGTACTATACTATAGATCTAGAGCTTTATATGCTTATATGTAGGTATATAACGTAATAATAATAATAACGAATACTAGACCCTTTTGCACCTATACGACGAGATCACGTATAGTATATATTACTTTCCGGATAAACTAATACTGATTAGTGGTTGACCTATCTATTACTACTACTATAGATTAGTAAGGTTTTTACACGAGAAGAAGCGATTACGAACCCCCTCTTTACCCGAGGTCTATGTAAAGCGAAAAAATCGTGAGTATTAACTTGGATACCTTAAGAGATATTACTCTTACCTAAAACCCCTCTCCCTAGCAAAGCACTTCTAAGTCAACATACTAACTTTACTCTACGAAATACTAAAGAAGTAAACTTTACTAAAAAAGACGCTTTTTAGTGCGTACTAGAAAGCGTTCAGTAAATATAATAACCCCTTTAGGAGTATATAGGATTTGTAGTATCTTTACTCTTTCCCTCAAAAGATCTATTTACTTATAGGACTTTTCGAAAACCCTCAAGAAAGCTATTTTGAGATTTAAGTTAAGCTTTTACTATAGCTAGAGATAAGGTGCTCCTAGTAGTTATTACTGAGACTTAAATTAGGCCCTCAGTAATAGCTTACTGGAGCAATAATAATAACCCTTTTGGAGTATCGCTAGATATTAGTAGCACGCGGGATTTACGTTATCCCGCGCCTCCTACACCTTCTCGAGAGATTTCCTACCTTCCCCCTCTCAAGAGATTTCTACAATACGCGGGATTTATATTATCCCACGCCTCTTACGCTTTCTCGAGAGACTTGCTAGACTTTCCCCTTCTCGAGAGATTTTCGAGAGACCTCTATAGTATACGGGATTTATAGTATCCTATGCCCCCCCCCCCACTTCCTGAAAACTCTTCTCTCTTTCCTTTCCAAAAAACCTAGTTACCTTTCTCTGCGTAATCTCACGAAATAATAGTTTAGGTAACTCTAGGTAGTAAATATATGATCCCGGAGAAACTTAAGCTATATATTAATATAGATCTCTTCGGAAACCTACTTATACTTAACTATAGTAATCTTATAAAGCTAAATACTATTAATACTCTTATAGTATATTATATTTCTTAATATAACTTTATGAAAATTTATAGCTAGAAGCTTTTTGACTATTTTAAAATAGATTTTGATAAGTAGCTTATAATAACTTAGTAATATATAAACCCTACTATAGTTTACTATTTTAGGGATTACTTTATTATTTATAAGGTTTAGTTTAAAGTAGTAAGTTATAAAATTTATACTATTCTATACTAATCTATTTAGTAGGAGTATTTTACTTAATAATCTCGAGATAATATTAAAAAGTTTAGTAGAAGGTTTCTATTTATCTAGAATATTAAAAAGTTTTTTAAGTTTTTTAAAAATATTATATTATATAAAGAAAAGTTAAAAAAGTTTAGAATATTCTAAATTCCCCCTAATTAGTTAAAAGAAGAAATATTATTAAAACTAAAAACTTTCTTACTACTATTAAAACCCCTGAAAGTATTACTACCTATAGCTATACCCTCTATAGTACTTATAGTATTGTTTCCCGTAGTATTACCCTCTGAGGCCCCTATAGCCTCGACGTTTTCTGAAACCCCTATAGCTTCACTGCTTTCCAAAAAGCCCTCTGAAACTATTATATATAATTAGGGGGCAAAATCTAGTATATATTATATATAACTAAACATAGCTAAGTATAACGCGTATAGTCCTATTTCGTCCGGTTAAAGTAGGGCGAGGCCCGTGGAAACAACACCACGGCCAAGAGTTCTTCCAGCGAAAACTCTACTACTCAAACATATTATTCCTAACATACCCCTCTAGCCTCAAAAGCCTTACCTATAAGCTAACCTTTCAAATAACACTATTAACACTCTATTTATATCTTATAAGAAGTACTCTAAATAACCCTATTACCCTTATTAAACCTCTACCCCTATAGTAGGAAGAGTAGCGCTATTTTCAAGTTATTTAGGTACCTCTTATTTACTAGGAAGTATTTTAGGTATATAGCTTCTAGTACCCCTAATATCTTAAAGTTCCTCCTCTTACTATAACTCTAGGTATCTTAACTAGTCTATTATATTAATTTATATGATAAAAGCGCTAAACTAGTAACTTCAGAGAAACTTTATAAAGCTATTAGCTATAAAATCTCCTAAAAGCGTATATTTAATCTTGAAATACCCTCGCTAAACCTCTTAATATAGCTAGTAGTTATAGATATCTATATACCTTAACTTTATATATAGTTAAACTATTTCAGCTATTACTAAGCATATTATCTACTAGTTATCACATTAGATTCAGATAACTAGGCGAAACTTATATACCTTACTTTTACTAAATATATTTATCAAAAAATCTACTTAAAATATAATAACAAGGTAACTAGCAAAAATAGCCTCTTAAGTAGCCTGAGATAACACTAAAAGCTCTACTTCGGTTATTAAAATAGTAANTATTTTATTTATTAGCTCGCTATATTATTAAGCCTCTGAAGAGATATATAGTATATACTTAAGAGCTCTTTTAATTATTACTATTATCTACAAAGCTAGTATCTATAGTAATAATAAAGCCATTAAACAAATTACTAGCTTTATAGCTAAACTCGAGGTAGAAATTCTTTATCTCGCTGAAATATTATATTATTCTTTCAGCTTTAATATAGTAGTTATCTAAAGGGTTTTAGTTAAAACGCGATAATTAGTTTACTATATAAGTAATATCTAGTTTTATTATAATAGCGGTATAATTAATAAAGCTAATATTCTATTAATAGTACTTAATTTCTATATAAGAAGCTTAATTATACTATAGGAAAAGTTTATTAGGTTTTAGAGGAGTTTCGAATAGCTTAATATATTATATATATTTTATAAAATACTTAAGGAGCTTTTCGATATATACTACTTATAAGAACTATAACTATTATACTACTTAATCTCGAATAACCTTAATACTAAGGAACTACTATAAATCCTTACTTCTCTTAAAGTAATACTTCTTTTAGAAATCTACTAATAATATAAACACTTTAGATATATCTTTTAAGGGGAAAGAGAATATATAATTATTAATATAGAAGAAAAAGATAATATACTTCTTAAACTAGTAATAAAGCTTTCCTGTAATAGGTTTAAAACTAAAGCATTTAAAGCCTACTTCTAAGTAATATTACTAGAAGAAAAGGGATCTCTAAAAGCTATATAGTACTTTATTTAGGTAGTAGATCTTACTTTTTACTTAGTAACCTAGTAATATCTCTATATAAATAACCTTATTAAGTATTATATATATAAACATGTTAATTATATTATATTAAAGTAGTTTAAGATTAAAGTAGTTAGTAATTACTATAAAGGTTCGAAATAATATACCTACTAGAACTACTATATAAATCTTATAGTTATCTTATAACTATTAATCTCTATAAATAATAAGGTAAACCTTAATCTTAAGGAAGTACCTATACTTATCAAACTTATAAATATAAACCTAGTAATACCCTAGAATCTTTAAACTTCTTATAAGAACCCTACTAACCTTATTCTAGGAACGAGATTTGATATAGCTCTTAAAATAGGCTTTTTTAGCTACTACTATTATTTTAGTATATAGATAAGTAAGTATTACTAAGTAAGATATAAGTAATAGTAATAGTTTTTATTATAAAATTCCTAGAGTAAAAGTTTCTACTCCCCTATATTTTAAATATTTTCTAATATCTAATTTGCTTTATAGTTAAAGTTTATTATTAAAAATCCTAATATTTATATCTTAGAATCCTCGAGAAAGTTAAACTTCTAGGACCCTTTCTAGTTAACTATTTATATAACTCTATAGCTATAAATAGGAATATCTTAAAATATCTCGAAATAACTAAAAAGTACTAGCTAAAAAAATAGCTTTAAATGAAAACCTCTCTATTATAATATAGTATCTTATCTATTTTTTTTACTTAATTTTCTCTAATAATATCTAAACTCCTTACCCCTTTATAGTCTTATTTATATAAATAAGATTATAAAAGAATATAATAAGTAATTCTAGNGATTATAGAAGAATATAATAAGTAACTCTAAAAGGGTTATTAATACGAATTTCATAGTTTTAAATACCTTATAAAACTTAGGAATAATTACTATATAAATATAAAACCTTAAACTACTATAATTACCTCTTATTATATTAACTATTTTATTCAGTTCTTTACTCAAACTTAAATAAATAACTAAACTAATTTTAAATAACTCTACTATAGTTATTTACTTTTATAACTATTAAATAACTTCATTAGAATTAAAGTATTTAACATTATCTTGTAGAAAAGTTAAATTTATATTAAAAAAAGTATTTTATTAAAAAAAGATTATAAGTTATCATAACCTTATTTCAAAGTAAACTCTATACCTAGTACTAGTTAGTTAAAGTATAACTAACTAAAAAGCTAATAAAAGTATACTTCTCGAAATATACTAGTTAGTTATATTTTAACTTTATATCTATAGTTAAAATAAAATATTTATAGTTATAAGTATAAAAGTAAGCTAAGTCTAGCTTTATAGTATTATCTTTTTAAGT
>RYZW01001363.1:945-20224 GCA_004367215.1 Colletotrichum trifolii | reverse complement strand
ACGAGAAGTATTTTAGTAGTACTTTAATAGTATTATAATAAACTTAAAGAGTTTATACTTAAGGTGAAAACTCTTTACTAGATTATAGGGATAGTAGTTATATAGAGCCCTAATAGTAATATCCTATATAAGCCTTAAAGCTTAGGTCTATGACAATTCTCGAAAGATATATAATTTTAACTAGATTAGAAACTTTTAATATAACTATATAAATTTATAAAATAGTAATTATTTATTAATTACTATAATACTAAAATATAACTAGTAATAAGTATTACTTGCATAATATAAAGAATATATAATTATATATATAGAAGTAGATAGAAGTATATACTTATTATATATATATATATATATATATAGAAATATATATTAGTATATTATAGTATATACTACATAGTATAGTATTACAAGTAAATATATATAAAGTTACTTATAATATTTCCTCTTTAGTTTTACTGTTTTTTAATATTATAGAGATCTTGATTATTCTATATAATTAAGAAGTAAAATCTAGTAGTTTTATGCTTTACTAAACATAGTTATATATACTATATAAAGCTTTATTATGAGTTGTTTAAATAGAGCGAGGCTTATAGAGAGATAGTGCCGTCGCCTAAAGGTTTACTAAGTGTAAACCCTGCCCTCAAATGCGTTATTCCTGATATAAATTAAACTAGTAGTAAGTTTAGAGCTGACCTTCGTTACCCTGCTAGGATATAAAATCAGGTGGTTAGTAAACCCGCCACTGTCCGCAACCTATTTGAACAGATCGTCCACCAGCCTCAACCTCGCGTTTCTTCAAGCACTTCTCATGCTGCTGTACCAGGCCTTCTGCCGCTACTGTAGCAGCCTCTTATCTGATCTGCAGGCCATACAAGGGCTGCTGCGGCAATGAGCTGTAACGATGGTTTTCACCAAATTCCTCGGCTCCTCCTCCGACATGCTGCAGCATGCTCATCCCAAGCCCTCAACATCGGCCGTCCCTGCCAGCAAAGCCCATGACACGATTTCTACCGATACCGCCGAAGCAGCACCTCGAAATGGGTACATTTACGACGAATCCCATCTACGGCCTTTACCATCCGACTGTCCTGACCTCCGCGAGCTCAATAACAGCCTTGATGCTCTTGCAGGCTTATTTCCCGACGTGCAGATCCAGGTCTTCCGCGAAATGTTGATCAATTTCGAAGAGGAGTCCCGACTCGCTGTAGTAGCAGATGCGCTCCTGAAGAATCGAGTAGCATGGGTCAAAGGGCGCTGGTTGGTCTCCGACGACCACCGGCTCGAATCCAGCCCCGCGGCTGCCTTGGAGGAGGCAAGTATTTCTCGAATCCCACGTGTCGAGACATTCCGAAGTTCCGACTATAAAAAGGCCGTTCAAGCGCTTGCCTGGCATGAGTTCAAGGGTCTTTCACGTTCTACCATCAACGCAGTACTCGCCGAGTCCAACTACTCATATTTGGATGCCCGGAAAACCCTCGTTTCGCTGTGTTCCAAATCTTGGCGATTCACCATATCCTCTCTCTTTCTTCGTCGCAAGCCTGTCGCAACAGGCGAAGCCGAGAATCATCCACTAGTCATTTGGAAATCTACTGGTCTCGGAACCATTGTACCATTGTTGAAGGCCACAGGTAATGCTGAGCTTGACCGCGAGCTCTATAGAGACCTGATTCAGCCTCTGAGAGAGCAAGGTAGACAAAGCCAAGTCGATAAAGATCGCGGGTTGGCCGCTCTCCTCAACAACGAAGAAGCTGAGGCGGCAGAAGCCATGCACGAATGCACCTGCTGCTTCACCGACTATTCTTTTGAAGAGTTTACAACCTGCAACGCAGACGGTCATATGCTGTGCTTCCGATGCGTCCAACAATCCGTTAGGGAAGCAGTCTTCGGCCAGGGCTGGCAAAGCAGTATTGACATAGATTCAGGAAGCTTGAAGTGCTTGGCAGTCGAAGCGCATGGTTGCCCCGGCCATGTTCCTCATGACCACTTACACCGGGCCATGTTGGAAGAAAAACGGGGCGCTGAGATCCTACACAGGCTGGATCAACGCCTGGCAGAGAACAGCCTGCTGGCTTCTAGCCTGCCACTCGTCCGCTGCCCCTTCTGCGCATATGCCGAAGTTGATGACATCTATCTCCCAGCCAACGAGACGCCTCTACAGATCAGGGTTGACAGCCTTGTCAGCCTCATGTTCATGGTCGTCTGCACTGCTATTATGCTGTTACTCCTTCCTGCAGTTCTCCTGTCATTCCTCTCAGGCCTATTGTTGAGCACGAAGCAGACCTTGGGCGACCACCTACTAGCGCAGTGGAGCAACGCCCTTGGTCGTTACCGACGGCGACGCCGGGGCTTGATGTTCACTTGCCAGAACCCCGGCTGCGGGCGGTCGTCCTGCCTCTCGTGCTCCAAGTCGTGGACCGATATCCACGTATGCAACGAATCATCCCTCGTTGCACTCCGTACGCAAGTCGAACAGGCCATGAGCATGGCCATCAAGCGCGTATGCCCGCGATGCTACACGTCTTTCGTCAAGAATTCGGGCTGCAACAAGCTCACCTGCCCCTGCGGATACAAGATGTGTTACGTGTGCCGCAAGGATATTGGCGGTTCCAATGGCGAGGGTGAAGGTTATCGTCATTTCTGTGACCACTTCAGACCCGACGGCGACCCTCGACCTTGCACGGAGTGCACCAAGTGCAACCTCTGGGAGAGCGAGGACACAGATCTTGTACTGAGGCTGGCAAAGGAAGAGGCTGAATCCAAATGGCGGGAGGCGGAGAAGCGCGATCTAAGCGGCCCTGAGAGAGCATTCCTGGAGGCAGGTTTCGGCAAGAATGGAACGACGCCGGTTCATAGCTATTTTCAGAATGGCCGGCTTCCTACCGTGGTCGAGCTTTGCGATTTCGTTGTTGAAACGGTATTCATCTGAGAATTGCGACGATGGCTGCGGCACTATGTTACACATCTTGGCCAGGTTTTGGGCCAGGTTTTGGGCCAGGTTTTGGGCCAGGTTTTGGGCGCAATTATTTAGCAGGCGTTGAAGGAGGATATGATCCAAAGCTGGGACTGGGTTCTTTGGACGATAGATGTTGGGAAACACGGATGATGTGATTATCAGGGCGTTCAGGACTGAACGTAGGCATTTGGCTAGCCTGTTTACCACGTAGCTATGAAATCGTTCGGGCTTATGGGTGAAGGGGTGTAGGGGTCTCAGGGTCGCATTGTACGGCTAGTTCCTTCTAATCGAGGAGCTAGATTGGGACAAAATCATATTGATGAATCCATGCACCTCCTGATCCCTTTTCTCACAGCAAGTCGCATACGTCAACCTACCTTGACAGATGCTTAAGGTCAAATCAAGCACAAGTGGCACAACCACCTCAACGCGGCTCAAGCTTCAAATCTTGCTCTTGTCATCAACCAGCTCGGCGGCGGCGCCACCGATGGCAAGCTTGCCAGTCTCCTTCACTTTGGTTTGGAAGATGACCTTGTCGCCATCCTTCCACATCTCCGTGACCAACGTCTGGCCAGGGATGACGGTACCAGCAAACCGCACTTTGATGTTCTTGACCGGACCAAAGCGCTCATACACGGCCTTGCCGGCGATGCCAAAGAAGCAGAGACCGTGGAGGATTGGTGCTTTGAAACCGCCCATCTTGGCAAAGGCGGGGTCAACGTGAAGAGGGCTGCAGCCGCCCTGTCAATAACGGCGGACACGGCAGCAGGGTGGGGACTTACTTGTAGTCACCGCTCAAGCGGTAGATGGCCGCCTGCTCCTCCGTCGTCTTTTCTTCGACAACCACGTCGGGGTGCCTCGAAGGTGCTTTGTTGGCCGCCGTGCTAGCTCCACGCTCGGCAGGCTTCTTCTGACCGCCGAAACCACCACAGCCTCTCAAGAAAACGGTCATTTCATTGTAGAACACGGGCTCCTTCGTCTCAGCGTTAACGGTCGTGATGCCGTTCTTGACAATGGCAGCGTTGCCCTTGTCGACAACTTCGAGTAGCTTGCCGTGCGAAACCAACTTTGCGGCGGTTGGAATGGGGTACTTTTTAATCTCTAAATATTGCTCTCCGTGGAGCAGCATCATTGGCGAGAAGTTTGGTACGATGTCGTCAAAATTATAAGGCATCTCAGTCCCGAAAGGCGGAATGACGCCAAATGTCGGGATCACCTGGAAATCTTCGGCCCCCTCGAAGACATACTTCAGTTCATTCCGCTTTGCACCAATGCCCAGGTTGTAGAGCATGACGTCGCGCTCTTCATACTTGAATTCCGTACCCTTGGAATCCGCCTTCATGGCGGTTTCAATTTCGTCCAGGTACTGGGTGTCACCGCCAGAAGCGTCCGATTGCTGCGAAGGCAATGCATCAATATTGGGTTCCTCTTCAATTGCTGCTACTTTATAATGACACATCAAACTGTTGGGAGGCGCAGACTCTTTCATACCTTGTTGGCCTTATTCTCCATGTTTGCCATAACCTTTTGAAGACCGTCCTGGGTCTTTTCGGGGTGGTCGGCACGTCCATCGTCGAAATCCCGGATCAAGTCCCAGTGTTTCAACACTTCTTCTGGGGTCAAAGGCACATCGACGGGAAATCCGTAGCCGCCACTTCTCTGCCATCGCGTTTGGCCTACCCAGCCACTGCCCACTTCATACAATCCGCCCGTGGGGTTTACAGGAACCTTGTCGCTACACAGGGCAAGCACGACAGGAGCAATGTAGTCTGGCTTGAAAGCCTGAACCATCTCCTCTGGCATGATTGTCCTTGTCATCGCTGTACCGGCATTGGGAGCGATGGTGTTGACAAAGATGTTGTACTTGTAACCCTCGAGCGCAAGAGCACGAGAAAACCCAAGAATACCGCATTTCTGGGTGAACAATCAGCCACGACCCCACGTGTGAACCTGCATTTACATACCGCAGCGGCGTAGTTTGCTTGGCCAAAGTTACCATAAATACCCGAGGTGGAGGTGGTGTTGATCACACGACCGTACCTCTGCTTCAGGAAGTAGGGCCAGGCAGCCTTGGTCACCTTGTAAGTGCCACGAAGGTGGACGTTCAGAACGGGGTCCCAGAGGTCATCTTCCATGTTGTTGAAGGCCTTGTCACGAAGGATGCCCGCATTGTTAACGACGATGTCAACGCGACCAAAGGCATCGATGGCAGCCTTGACGACGGCCTCACCGTCTTCCGCGGACGCCTTCACCCCAACGGCTCTGCCACCCATCTTCTTGATCTCGTCCACGACGACATCAGGGTTGGCCAAGTCATTGACAACAACGGTCGCACCATGCTTGGCAAATGACAATGCGTAAGCTCGACCAATGCTCGGAATCGTCAGCCGCAGATCGCAGGCGTGTGAAGTTAACTTACCCGGCTCCTCCACCTGTGACGAGCGCAACGCGCCCGTTGAAATCCAGCTTCTCGCCCTGTGAATTGGGGCCCATGTTCATTGAGTCTTCTAAAAGGGTCAGGAAATCATTGGGACCCGAGGGGTACTGCGGATTGGAAAAGTCAATGGCCTGATCCCACTTCTTGAGGACGGCGTCAGGTGTGTAACTGTCGTCAGCCTTGAGCAGGAGACCGCTGGAACGTTCCCAGCGCAATTTGGCAACATGGCCACCGCCGACTTCGAAGATGGAGCCGTTCTCGTCGGTGTTGTCCTTATGTACGAGGACAGCAACAAGCGGCACGACCCAGTCGGGCTTCAAATTCTCCAGCACATCAGGGGGCATGACCGTCTGTGTCATCCTACTAGCAGCTGCAAGCCGGTCAGTACGCAAGTCGAGGCCTCAGAGCCCCACCGCATATATGTAGCACGTACCGATTGGTGCAATGACGTTTGATAGAATATTGTACTTGGCGCCCTCTTTCGCCAGAGTCTCCGTGAAGCCAATCATGGCCAATTTAGCAGCTTCACGACGAGTTAGCTTCAAATCATGTGCAGTCCGGTACTCGACGGACTAGATACAGAGGTATTGGCCGGTGATACACACCTGAGTAGTTGGTCTGGCCAAAACTACCGAATAAGCCGGCAGCCGAGGCGGTGTTGATGACGCGACCGTACTTTTGCTTTCTGAAATGGGGCCAAGCCGCGCGAGCGCATTTGTATGAGCCCTTGACGTGCACCTTCATGATGAGGTCCCAGTCCTCGTCTTTCATGTTTTTGAAGCTGATGTCTCTCAGGATACCGGCGTTGTTGATGAGAATATCGATGCGGCCAAAATTCTGAATCGCCGCATCAATGATCTTGTCACCGTTCTCTACGGAGTCGTAGTTCGCAACAGCCTTGCCGCCCGCGGACTTAATCTCGTTGACGACGACATCTGCGGCCTGTGTTGTAATCTGTCAGTAACACTCCGTCAGGCGTTGCGTTGCCACCCCGTCGGATCTTCGGCTTCAAGGGGTTGCCGTGCATACCTTGGTCGAGTTGCCTTCCCCTTTGAATGACGCTCCCAGGTCATTTACGACAACGCTGGCGCCGCGAGAGCCGAAAAATGTGGCATAGGCCTTACCCAAGCCGCCGCCTGCGCCAGTGACGACGACGACTTGGCCGTCATAACGAAGTAGGCTAGACATTGTGTCTCGCGAAGTGCAAGCGGAGAGGGTAACACGATGGCAATGCCGTAAGATAGTGCAAGGTGAGGTATCGAGGGCGTAACGGCGATGTAGGAATTTAAGAAGTGAGTGAATTGAGTAGATGATGGCCAGATGGGAGTTATTGGGCGCGGGAGTGAACTGAGGAGCAGGAGGTATAATATTCCAACTCTGAGCAAGGAATGTGAACCTCACTCGGCAACTCTATTACAACAGGTAGGTAACTGACACCTCAGACAAAAGACAGAGCCGAGGCAGCTCTTCTGTCCGAAGCCGAGGGAAAACGCTAGTCCCAGATGTGACTAGTGCTTGCTTCACATGCAACTCTGTGGGGGGTTTGGCAGAACTCTCCATGAGGTCATGTGGGGAAGGACAGCGTCTCCCCGCCCCATGCCCATGTCATATGTCCACTTGGACTATACTACTTGCAACCTCCACATGGAGCTTGTGTACTTTTTCTCGTTATGCATGTGCTGAGGGATGTAAGACACCTTGCTGGAGTACACTAGATGCTGTGTATTAATATTCAAGTACGGAATGTGGATTTGCTTGGAGGTGATTGGTTAATTGGGCATTGGAAAATGATGTACTGAGTGCTATGTACTGTATATCCGTAGGAATCTGAGTATTTATTCTCATATAGACCTAAGTATATAATTGTACATGGTTTACAGGTGGGCCAACAGGGCACAAGGGCCTTAATAAGCACGCAAGAAAACATCTGTACCTGGACTTGTACTTCTACTGGGTACGGATTACAACAACCGCACGCAGCGGTATCTAGCGAGTATGTACTGAACATGTGCCGAGAATACTGCCGGATATCACTTACTGAGGTAAAAGTGAACTGAGTCCTTATCCTCGGTAGCTAAGAGCGAGGTATGAAAGCCCTCATGATTCACCTGGACAGCCTTCAGGAGCATGCTGAGCTAAAACTATAGAAGTTTCCTAGGTAGCTCCCCCTGATACCTATCAGCCTCCTATACCTATTACCTATTTCCCATACAGAACTACCTATTTTATATACTTTCTAAGTTTTTAGATTCTGAAGAGTATAGTAAATTAATAGAAATAATAATTATTAGTTTATCTAGTAGAGATAATTGTACGTTATATATAATCTGGTTATATATATAAGTGTAAAAAGATTCTAGTATTCATTATTATTATTATTATATTATATAGCTATATAAAGCTATATCATACTCTAGATCTATAGTATAGTAATTATTTATTGATTATTATGATACTAAATTATAATAAGTAATAGGCATTACTAGGAGAATTTAGAAAATATATAATTATATTATTTATATATCTATAGAGGTATATAGCTATATATACTATATATATAGAAAAATATAGCTCGAGTATGGTAGTATATACTATAAAGTATAACTTACTTATACTAATAGCTTTTTCTTTTTACTATGTACTTTATATCTATTTACTTATAAGTAAAAACTAATATTAAAAGCACTATATAATAAGTATTAGAAATACTGTAAAAAGATTGAAAGTACTTATAAAATAATTATTCAAAGTAATCCTTTTACTCTTTATTTAATAATGTCTGAAGATTTTTTATCTATTTTACTTAAATAACTTATTTTTCTACTTGAATAATTATATAGTTGAAATTAATAAACTTTTTAAAAGTATAATTAAGAGTACTTTTGATAAGAGTATTAGTAATATTATTATGTCTATTAATCTATTAAGTTTTATAGAGCTTATAGTATTTTTATAGCTATTTTAATACTATAATATTGACTACTATATATTTCTCTTTAGTAATACTAAGCTTTATAAAATACTTATGAAATACATATAAGTTAGTATATATAATAGTTAGAATCTAAGACAAATCTTAGTATTTTAAGATTTGTTTAAATAATATAGTTATAACATAAGTAGAATCTATACTAATTAGTATAATATAAATTTCTAAAGTAAATATACTTTTAGTAATACTTTGATTTTTAATAGAAACATAATATATAAAGTAATTATAGAAACTTAACTATTTATTATTAAGAACTATTCCTTAGTTTAGGATTATTATTAATCTTAGTTAGAATAATAGGTTAGTATTATTAGTAAATAAACTATTAATACAAATATAGAAATATACTTAGAAAAGATTTAATAGTATAGAATTACAACTAAAGTCAAATTACTTAATTTTTTACTTAAAAAACTTATTAAATATAATAGTATTATTAATAGAACGTAATTACTCTTATATGATATATAAAAGATTGAATAATATCTTAGATTAATATATTAAGGTAAGGTATACTCTATATATATATATTATTCAAGATATATTCTCTTAAATGCTTCAAGAATAATATATATCTTAATAAATACTAATTCACATTTTTAGTATTTTTAATATAAATAGTAAATATTACTATTAAAACTGAAAATATTTCTATTAAAACAAAAAGGATAATCTCTATTAAAATAGTTTCAAATTTGATTTTGAAGAAAGCTTTTAGAAGTTCTTTACTTTTATAATATAAGAAAGTAATTTTAGAGAAGCTAAAAGTATCATCTATCTATTTATTTATAAAGTTAAAACCTTTATTAGTAAAGTATAAGATAAAGAAATATGGATTATATATTAATACTTCTACTTATAATTATTCTTTATACTACTAAGAGAACGTTACTTATTAGTAGATACTAGTTTCAATCAAACTATATAATACTTTAATAATAGTTATTACAAATCCTAGAAAGTATTACTTTTTAAAATAAGAAAGTAAATTCGCTATAATATATTCTATGAATTCTATTTTGATTTAGATCTAAGTTTAATTAATATCTTAAAACTATACTATTATACTTTTATACTAGGAAAAAAACAGAACTATAATTAAAATTAAAAACTAGTTATTCTATTAAATTATTAGTAATTATGTTAAGACTTTAGATTTACTATTATTATCAAAACTCTAGACTATGAAATATAATTTCTTATATATTTATTAGTGTTTTAATTCTCAATCTTATTTATAATATATAATCTAAATTATTTATAACTCTGATGGAAAATAGGATTATACTAGATAATTGTAATAATACTATTGATAAACATACTCTTAATTTCTTTTTTCATTAGTTCCTCAACTAATAAACCTAGTATTATAATAAGACTTCTTTTATAGAAAGCAAAAAGAAAAAGTTCTATATAACTATTTTTAACTATAAAATATACTATAAAATAAAGCTCTATACTATAGTTCTAAATAAAGAATATTACTAGTATTTCTTCATAGGGAGCTAGTAAGAGTAATAGTTACTATTATATACCAGTGATATTACTAACTATATAAAAAAGAAAGGGATTATTACTACTAATTATAATAGTATTACTATTACTTATAATAATAGTATTTTATAGTATCTACTAAGTATCCCCAAGCTTTATATAGATAGCTATAACTAAAACCGGGGAAATACTATAAAAATATATATTCTTATATAATAATAGATTTTTAATAAGAGGGGCCGATAGCTCGCTCTTTATTATAACTATTAGTAAAAATATTATCCCCTAAAGTATAACTTTAGCCTTCCTATTTCCCTACTAATTACTATAGCTAGCTCCTAGTTAATCTAGAGCTAAACTCCTTATAGCTATAACTAGTATACTTATCTTATATAAACTTTTCCGTAGATACTAAATAACCGATAACTCCTTCCGCGATAACCTTATACTTTTATACCCTTATACTTTTATACCTTTATACTTTTATAGCTTTTAATATATAATTCAAATATCTTAAGATATTCAACTACTACTAACTATAGGTATTCTATTTATATATTTATTATAACTTTAATATCTATAGCCTTAATCTCTTCTAGACTAAACTTTACCTATCCCTAAGATAAAACTCTATACTATTAATATTAAAACTCTCTATTACTAATATAAACTAACTTATAGTCTCTATATAAATAAAATAGGATTTAGCTTATTCTTAATAGTAAATAATCTTAATATATTTAGTAAATATAACTAATATATTAATAATACTTATATAGATATAAATATTCTTAGTATAAATAGATAACTTTTAAAACCTTTATAATTAAATTATTATAATATTCTATAATATCTAGTAGTTAATTTAATAATAATATATTAATATTAAAGTATTACTTAATTAATACGTAGTCCTTAATATTATTAGCTTAGTATAATAAGTTATAAATTATTTACATAATATGGTTTTAAATATCTATAAATTACTTCTTAATTATAATGTTCAGCATAATCTTATTGAAACTTACTTTAATAAAGTAATAGTTTTGGTTATAATAGTTATAGCTAGATATCTCTATACCTATTCCATAGTTTTCTTCTATAAATAGTTATATAGATTTTAAAGAGATTCTAGTTCTATTATAAAAAATATAGAAAAATAATAAATTATAGAATACCTAGTTCTTAGTATTCTATTTTATTTTATTTTCAAGAAGTTCACAAAAGTTCTTATCTTTATATCTCTAGTAGTTACTTTTAACTATATCTATTAAGCTTTACCTTAGATAAAATTCTCTCTAATTATTACTATAAAGTCTTGTACTACTATAAAGTTAAATATTAGAAATAGAAGTAAATTTATCTATAATAATTGGTGGTTATATTAAAGGTCTCTGAACTATTTAAAGTTATATACCTCTCCTAGGACCCTTTAAAAGTAGTTATACCTAGTTATCAGCTCTTACCTTATTTACCTACTAGATACTACTAGTTCTGAGGAACTATTATATAGAGAAAACCTTAGGTAGTAAGATATAGTTAGTTAATACGATGGCTAATAAATACGGAAGGTACGTATAGGCCTATATCTATTATAGTTACTTTTTAAAGATCGTAGTTACATAATACTAATACTAGCTAGCTAGTAATACCTATTACTAGCTAGCTATTAATAGTCGCTAGCTATTAACGGTAGTAGTAGCGAGTGCTGATAGCTAGTAGTAGTTACTATATATAGTTTACGTAATTAAAAGGTATATATATACCTACTAGTCACGCTTACTTACCGTAGGATTCAAACCTACTACTCCTACCATAACAGTAAGAGCTAGCTAGACGTTAAATCACTACGTCAAGCGGGTTTTATCTATATTAATAAGTATTTTTATTACTCTTTTAACTAGTTATAAGCTAGTATTAGTATAAATACTATTATTAGGTAGATTGTATAGTTAAATCTATATATAAAGTAAGGAGCTTAGATACTACTCTAGATATAGAGCAAAAGTAACTAAATAGATTTCTGATAATAGTAAGAGAAGTAATGATAGTCTTTTTATAAATCCCTTTTAGAATTAATACTTCTAAAATATAACTTAGTAAAACCTCTTTATTACTTTTAAAATATAATTTTACAGTTATTATTTTAAACTCTTAACAACTATAAAAGAAATAAAAGAGATGTATTTTATTATAAAGAAGAATAAAGTAAAATAGGTATTACTATCTTTGTTTCTCTTACTATATATATATAAGAGACTTAAGTAGGAAAGCTATTATATATAATGTTTTAAAGCTATTATATACTATTAAAACTATATTGGTAATATATTTAACATAAAGATAATAGATTTCTTCTATTATCTTCTATATAGTATAAACTTAAGTAATTATATCTAGGGATAGAATAGAGTTTTCTATAATATATAGATATATATTAAAAATAAATAGTATAAGTATAAAGCTATTTAGATGAGTAATATTATTAAATCCTTTATATATTATTTAAAAAGATATTTCTTAGATCGTTACTTAGACTTTATTAGAACAAATCTTATATATTTAGTAGAAAAGAGTATAGTAATAGTTAATATTACTAAAATTATTATATATTTCAATTGATACTATTTAGACTATTAAAAATAAAGTCTTTACTTCTTATCTATACTCTTTAGATCAAGATATTCTTATTATATTAATAATAATAGAAATGAACAAACTCTAATAACAATTAATCCAATAAACTTAAAAAGTTCCCTATATTACCTTTACTAACATATTTAGTAAAAAGTAAGTAGTATTAAATATTATAGTGATATTAATAATATAGAATGTAAAGTAGCTATTAGGGTATATAATATTAATAATAACTTTAGAATTAAACTTAATATTATCCTAAACAGTAAAGTAGAAATAAGAAAGAATGGTATAATATATCTAGTACTAGTCGTAATATTTCGCAAGAGTTTTAAAAATATAACACTTAACTAGATATATTATTTTAGTGAAGATATTATAGAAGTATATTATAGCTAAGTATTTGAAATAGTAGTAAAGTCTCTATATTCCTTATTCTCTAAAATATCTAGAAATAAGTATTTGGTTTATCTAAGAGTATCTATAAATATTTCTATTTTCAAACAATAACGATAATCTTTTCATTTTAGTAGAGCTAATTATATATATTATTATATATAATACTACGAAAGTTTATATCTATAAGGTGAAATAAAAAAGTATCATATAATGTTATATAAAATATAATAATACTAAGTAGTATAAGACTAATTAGTTACTTTTACTCCATACCTAGAATAGTATCTAAACTCTTTACCCTATATATAAATTTAACTATACACTTTACCCGATAATAGTATTTATACTAATACTAACTTAGAACTAGTTAAAACGGTAATGAAATTACTTATTATTTAAGGTTATTATACTTCTAATTCTAATATTTAACTTCATAATAATAAAAAGCCTTTTAGTAATAGTCGGGGAAAGCTTTATCTAAACTAAATCTTGGTATATATAGTTAAAAGTAGCTATTAAAGCTATAAAGTTAAAAACTTTGATAAACCTCTTAAAACTAGAATAAAATAGAATACCTAGAAGAATTAAGTATTCTATAATCTGTTACTCTTCTATATCTTTTATAACAGAACTAAAACTTCCTCGAAATCTATATAAATACTTATAAAAAAGAATTCCAGAAAGGATATCAAGATACCTAGCTATAACTATTATATCTAAAACTATTATTTTGTTAAAATAAACCTTAATAAAATTATCCTAAGTACTATAATTAATAAATAAATTATAGATATTTGAAAGAATATCATCTATTTAATTTGTAACTCATTATACTAAACTAATAATATTAAAGATTAGGTATTAATTAAATAATACTTTAATATGAGTATTCTATCATAATACTAGCTACTAAATACTTTAAAATATTATAATTATATAATTATGAAGATTTTAAAGGTTATCTAGCTATATGAGGAGTATATATAGCTATATAAGTATTATTTATATATTAGTTATATTTAATTAATATATCAAGATTGTTTACTAATAAAAATAAGCTAAGTTTTATTATACTTATATAGAAATGATAACTTAATTTATATTAGTAATAAAGAATGTTTATATTAGTAGTATAAAGTTTTATCTTAGCAGTAAGTAGAGTTTAGTTTATAATAAGAATTTGAAGGTTATATATATATGAGAATATATATAGTACTAAGGCTGCCGTATGACTCTACTAGCTACTATATGGCTCGGGTAGCTTATATAAGATATACCTATTCTATTTATATATATTTGAATATTTTATTCTAGTTAGAAGAAAATATACTTTTTAATAACTTATTTTCAGACTATATACTATATTATTTATTTATTATAATTATAAGTTTAGTTATATTTAATTATCTCTAAACTACTTATAATTAATAAATATAAAAGAAATCTTTTTTAATCTATCTTATTAGTTCTTAACTTATTATTTAAAAATAGTATATATTTAATTATTAGTAGTTTTAATATAATAATAAAACTTTCTAATAGTTCTAATTTTAACTATTAGTATATTATATTATATTTCTATATAACTAGCTAAAATATTTAGTAGTATATTAATCTAGATATTAAATTTATCTTTAATATCTCGAAAATATTTAAAATACTTAAATTTAATAAATAGTTTAGTTAAGAGAATACTATTTAAGAGAAGACTAAAAATACTATCCTCTATATTTCTATTATTTTAGGAGTTTTTAACTATTACTTAGTAGATCTTAAATTTTAAATAATTTAAGAATCTAACTAGAAAGAGATAAAGAAATATTATAATACTTTTTAGACTTAAATTAATGCTACTATTAATAATAGCTTTCTGACATTTACTTAAATAGAATTTCTTAATAATAATAATATATCTTCTTAAGTTTTCCTAAAAGCTCTAAAATATTAATATATTTAGAATAATTTAGTTATATAGTAATATAATAAAGTTAAATATAAGAAAGCTTTCGAGAAAACTAATTTAAATATTTCTAGTCTAGTATAGTATAATAAATAGTATACTATTTACTTCTAAATAGTTATATATAATACCTTAGAGATCTAGGGAATTCTGATAGTTAAAGAGTAGTTTTAAATATCTATTTAATATATTTCGCCTAATTAAGTTATAACTTAGTTTTAGGATATCTTCTAAAGAGAAACTCTAAACTTTAATATTATAATTTTAGCTAAATATAGAGAAATCTTTATAGTTATATTTTATACTAATAAAAGTTTAACTAAGAGTTATAGTAAAATACTAGTTATAATAGTTATTCTTATAGGAAAATTAGGTATAATTTAAGCTAAAATAGAATACTTATATAATTTCAGGAACTACTTATACCCTGTAGAGAATTATTAATATATTAAATATACTATTATTAGTTTATATACTAGGTTCCTTAATATTTAGATATCTATTACTACTTAGGATAATATAATTAATAAAATAAATAATTCTAAACTCTATATTCTATAATAGAAACTTACTAAGAAAGGATAGATAAATACTAAGAAGTATACTAGTAGAGCTAAAGAGTTTTTAGATATTTTAAAAGCTAAATCAGCTTTTTTAAGCAATAAGTCTAGTAATACTAACTACCTTTCTAATTTAATATATATTAGTATTAATCTTATTCTCCTTAAAAGGTTATCTAAAGTTCCCCTAGGGGTCTTCTTAACTACTCGAAAACCTTATATACTTTTAAGGAATATAGTTTTTAATAGTTATAAAGTAATCTATATTACTAATCTAATAGACTTCTTTAAGAAAAGATCTTTTAAGCTTAATAAAAAAATAGATTTAATTTAATATANCTAAGAATTACTATTCAAAATTACCTTAAGTACTTTTTACTCTTATTTACTTAATAAAGATAACAAGTTATAAACCTATTTGGTTACTTTTGCTCTGTACCTGGAATAGTATCTAAGCTCTTTATTTTATATATAGATTTATCTATAAATTTTACCTGGTAATAGTATTCGTGCTAATACTAGCTTATAACTGGTTAAAATAGTAATGAAATTACTTATTGTTGTGGATAATTATGCCCCTGGTTCTGACATTTAACTCTATAGTGGTAGAAGACCTCGTGGTTATAATTGGGGAGAGCTTTATCGGGATTAGGGCTTAATATATGAGGCTAAAAGTAACTACTAAGGTTATAGAGTTAAGAACCTTTTTGAATTTCTTAAAAATAGAATAAAATAGAGCATTTATAAGAGCTAGGTGTTCTGTGATCTATTACTCTTCTATAACTATATTTTTATAATAATACTGAAACCTCCTCGAAATCTATATAGTTATTTGTAAAAAGATAACTATGAGATAGGTATAGAGATATCTAGTTATAATTATTTCAATTAAGGTTATTAGTATATTAGACTAGGTTTTAATAATATTATTCTAAATACTATGATTGATAAGTAGTTTATAGATATTTAAAAGAAAATTATCTAGCTATTTTATAAGTTACTATGTTAAGCTAATAATATTGGAGATTAAGTATTGATTAGATAATGTTTTAATATTAATATTCTATTATAATACTAGTTACTAGATATTTTGGAGTATTATAATACTATAATTGTAGGGGTTTTAAAGGTTATCTAGCTATATTAGAAGTATCCGTATCTATATAAGTATTATTTATATATTAGCTATATTTGATTAATATTAAAATTGTTTGTTAATAAGAATAAGCTAAGTCCTATTATACTTATATGGAGATTGTAAGTTAGCTTGTATTAGTGGTAGAGAACTTTTGTATTAGTGGTGTAAAGTTTTGTCTTGGGGGTAGGTAAAGCTTAGTCTAGGGGATATTAAGGTTACGGATATCGAGGTTATGATGAATATTTGAATAGAGTGTTTGTAGTTAGTAGTAATTAAATATCTCGAGATATTTAAATTGTGTGTAGCTGTGAGGGTGTGAGGGTGTGAAGGTGTGAGGTTATTGTAGAAGGAGTTATTAGTTATTTGTTATTAAAAAGGTTGATATGGGGCGGGTGTGCTAGCTACTATAGCTATGAGGGGTTCGGCCCTGGATTAACTAGGGGTTAGCTATAGTAGTTAGTGGGGGGGGTAGGAGGGCTGAAGTTATATTTTAGGGGGTAATATATCTATTAATAGTTATAGTAGAGAGCGAGCTATTGGCCTTTCCTAGTTATAAACCTAAAATATTTTTTTATATTTTTTTTAAAAAATCTATTTTATTTAGTAGTTCTTAGGTAACTTCTTCTTATTCAAGAAATTCAATTTCTACCTTTTTCCTTACTCTTCTCTCTTTATTAATATACTTAGTATACTTAATAATGTTATCTAAAAGTATTCTATTTCAAAAATCTAAGCCTAACTTAATTTTATTAAAGAAATCTACCCTATTAGTAGTTTAAACTTTCTAGATTAGTATAAAAGTAAATTACTTCACCTAAAATCATTTATTTATTTATATTTTAAAAAGTTTCCTAACCTATTAGAATATTTATTACTATCCCCTAAACTCCCTAAGATACTTAAACTAAATAGTACNTTCTCTTAACTATATTTTAAAATAGCTCTCCTAGAACTAAAATTTAATAATACTTATATATAATACTTTTAAATAGAATACTTAGGATAGACTACTTTTAAATATCTAGTCTTTAATATTTAAAAGGTAAAAGTTATAAGATTAAAATAATTAGACTATTTTTATTATATAATGGCCTATTCTTAATAAGTTATCTCTAAATAAACTTTAGAGTTATACTTAGTTTACCTATTTTATTATATTACCTAAAATCTATTTAATTTCCCTAAAGTATATATAGGTAACTCCTAAGCTTTTATTATTAAAGATAAATTTTTAAGTTTTCTCTTTTTATTTATATTATTTAATAAAACTTATAATTTAATCTTTTAAGTATTATTAATATTTAAAGAAAAATAAAAAAAATAGAGAAATTCTTTAATTTATAAGATTTAATAAAATATTCAGAGAATAATAATAGTAATTCATAGAAAAACCAGTTACTAGAAATAAATAATAAAATAAAGGATTAATCTTAAACTATCTCTTTCTTATACTAAAGAACTAGTTAAAATAAGTAAATATACTAGAAAATAACTAATTATCTAAAATATACAAATACGAGAAACTATAAGACTACTACTTAAACTATATGTTAAATTAATTTAAGCAGTAGTTATACTATATAATACATCTCTAAATATTTAAAATAACTAGAAATTTCTATATAAAATTAAAAAAACCTAGTATAAATAGTATTTTATTAATAAATACTAGAATATATTTTAAACTTTTATTAAGATTTATAACTTTACTAAAGATAGATTTATATTTATAATTATTAAATATACCTCCTTAAGAAATACTATAAATAAAGTATTTTAAAAAGATTATTTAAAGTTAAACTAAAGAAATATATTAGATACCTAGTAAATTATATTCTAAATACTTATAACTTATATAAAATCTAAATCCCTACTTTTTAGAGAATTATTATTACCTAAAATATTAAATTTAATAAAATAAAGTTTTATTCGAAGTAAAACTCACGTAAAATACTTATAAAAAATTACAAAACTACTAATTAAATTAATTACTAAAAAAAAAGAAAGTCCTATTCTTAAAATACTTAGACATTTTAAAGTAATAAGAATACTTAGTAAAAAAACCTCTTTTCTACTAGCTATCTAATTAATACTAGAAATAGCTTAAAATATTAAACTAAACCTAAAATTAATCTCTAAAACTAATAAGAAAAGTTTAATAATACCTAAACTAATACTTTAACTAATAAAGCTAGTTTAGGTTTCTAATTAAAAATAACTAGATATAATATCCCTAGGGGAAAATTAGAATTTAAGAAATATACTAATAATTAGAGAACTAGATAGTATATTTAAAATAAAAGATCTAGCTAACTAAGAAAAGATATTTATTTTAACTAAAAATAGAAATAATTACTTTAAAACCCTAGTTTAGCTAATTTAAAGTAGACTAAAATATAGCTCTAGACTTTAACTATTTGAATTAGGATTTTTAACTATTTAGAAACTAGGCTAATAATATAAAAGTAAGTAATAGTATTAGTTAAAACTAGAAATTACTATTAGTAACTATATAATACTCTTAAAAGAATATAATAGTAATATTTTATATTTTATAGAATACGAATAGGATAGTTTTACTAGTACTTATTTACCTAATTAGTAATAAAAGCTAGATAAAACTAGTCTTAACTTCTTAATAGCTTTCCTTATTATTTAAAATATAGTATTAAAGAAGAAAAATCCTTCTACTAAAATTTAAAT
>RYZW01001352.1:0-18949 GCA_004367215.1 Colletotrichum trifolii | reverse complement strand
TATATATAGGGTTATAGCTATTCTTACTATAAGTACTTATAAATAAAAAATAAGTATAAATAGGGATCTCACCTCTTTACTATAAATACTAAGCTATATATTACTAGTTACTAAGTTAATTATCTAGTTATAATAAATAAATATATTATTACCCCTACTATTACTACTTCTAAAGGTAAGGATATAGTTATACTTCGCTATATTACTATCTTATTACTTAAGTTCTCCGCTATAGTTTAGTACTATAATAATATTTTATTCCCTAAATTCTCTATTATAGTTTAATACTATAATAACTACCTCTATTATACTTAATAGGAAACCCCTACTTATATTACTACTATACCTACTATTCCTATTTCCTATACTAAAAATACTCCTACTTCTACTTTTATTTTTACCTCTAAGTAGGTTATTACTAGCCTTAGTAATATTATATAAATAATAGTAAATCCCCCCTCCTCTCTTTCTATATTTTCTTTATACTAACTTTTTCGTAGTAAAGTATTATAATATATTCTAGTACTCGTACTATACTTTACTAATATTATAGCTATATCCTTAGCTCTACTAAAACTAGCTTACCTATCTACCACTACTATACTATTACCCCCCTAGCCTTATACTAATAACGCCCCGCTTACGAATAAGTATTACCTATTAATATCCCTAATAATAAAGAGGAGGAAGAAGAGTATAATAATAATAANTATAATAATAATAAAGAGGAGGAATTCTAGGGTAATAAGGAGATATAGGATAATACTAGCTTTTTTGCTTAATTGGTTTATTTAGTATCTCAAGAGTAAGTCTAGTAGCTAGTTATATGTGTTCTCTAGGGGCTATTATATTACTTAATTTATAACTTATATAGTTTTTTATCACTAGTAAATTAATATTAAGTTATTATTCTTTCTAATATTTCTATACTATAACTTGAATTATATTATAGCTTTATTATTAGTAAAGTTTTCTAAGGGTTCCTAAGTCGGGGTATTATAACTTTTCTATTTAATTAATATATTATAGTTATATCCTTACTTAGGCGTGTTTTTTACTACTAGTATCTCTTCAATATTATACTCTTTATAAACCTTACTTATTTCTCTAACTAGAACTAGGATAGAATTAAGGCGTATATCTATATATTATTATAATAGTAATAAGCTATCCTCTACTTATTTAATTAAATTAACGTAGAATAGTAAGTAGATACCTGTGGGGATATCTAAAATAATGTTTAGCGGGTTCGGTATATTAATAACCTTATATTATACTTAGAAAATACCTAATTAGTTTCTTATTTAGCTAATTTATTTTAATATAGTATAAGGATAGCTATACTTTATCCTTTACTTAGAACTTC
Organism: Colletotrichum trifolii; assembly: GCA_004367215.1. NCBI lineage: Eukaryota > Fungi > Ascomycota > Sordariomycetes > Glomerellales > Glomerellaceae > Colletotrichum > Colletotrichum trifolii. The sequence goes on along the minus strand of RYZW01001352.1, from coordinate 17,583 downwards.
TTAGCTACTTACTATATCTTATTTATACCTATCTCGTCGTACTACTATATATATACTATTACTACTTAGGCTATAGTAATACTATTTTTAAGGTAAAATAGGAAAACTAAAGCTTATCCTAAACTAGAATATATAGATTATTCTATTACTTTAGAATATAGGATAGGTATAATATTAAACCTATTTAGGAGCTTATTCAAGCTTATTCTAATTACTAATAAGTTTTTATTATTTAGTACTAATTAATAAGTAGTAATATAAGCTAGCTAATCTAGTTAAGAGAAAGTAATATATACTTATAGGAAAGCCTGGATTTTAGGTATTATTTTCTCTATCCTACTATTTATCTAAGGATAGAATAATATTAATAAAAACTACTATACCCCTATTAACTAGTATAATATTATCTAGAAAGTATTAATTTAGTCTAATTTATAATTAGTAATAATTAATATAGGGAAATTATAGAACTATTACTAGGTATTTTAGAACTTCTCTATATAAACTTTAATAGTTATAGATATTATAGTTTATAGCTAGATATATTTTAATAATTAGTCTATAATTACTATTAGGAATCTTAGGTTATTTTCTATAGTAGATAGTAGTTCTATTATAAAATTAATAGAAATCTATAACTAGAACCTATTAGGAATTAGGAGGGATTGTAGGAGGTTTTAGTAGTACTACTATCTTTTATATAAGTACTAGTAAATATCGTATACTTATATAAAATATTTAATATCTTTTAATATACTATCCTAGTACTAGTCTCGCAAAAGTGCTATAAATATCGAATTAATATTAGGGTAACCTAGGACTAAAGAGTTATAAACTATTTAGAGAATTATTATAGTTAGTAGCTTATATTTAGGGATTTAAACTTAGCCCTAGTAGAGTAAAGTACTATTACTTCCTACTATATAATCAGCTACTTATATCTATATTAAAGTTTCTAGAGGGAATATCCTCGCTACCTAATAGATAATATCTAGTTAAACCTTATATACTAGTATCATTATAATTACCTAGTTTTATAGTAATAGTAATATAGTACCTTGGAATATAATATACCTATCTAGTAGTTTACTAGTAGTATATTAGTAGTTATCCCTTACTAGTATAGCTTTTTCCTAGCCCCCCTCTATTTATATATTATAAACTAAAAATACTAGGGAAAACTTATCTTTATCCCTATAATTAACCTAGAGAAGCTAGAAGATTTGTATTATAAACTTTAGTTCTATTATATTATTTTAGCCCTATTAAAAGAGAATATTAGGATATTTAGCGAAGTAATTTAGGTAATATTTTAAAATAAAACTAAATTCTAATAAGGTTTCTACTTACCTAGTTTATCGCTCTAAGATAAGTCTTAGGCTTATAAAATATTCTAATACTTTATAATTAGAGAGAATAGTAAATAGTTCTACTATACTTTATAACTCTACTAACTATACTTTTAGGTATAATATTACTACTAGTAGTTCTTTATTATGAATAGTATAGTTCTACTAGGCTAGTATAAGTCCAGCTAAATAATAGGTAATAGGCTATAATATATTATCCCTATTTTCCTATAAAAGGTATCTACTTAATACTACCCCCGAATAATCTTTTTCTACTACTATATATTACTCTAAATCCTATTAAGCTATAACTAGTTCTGAGATAAATATAAGCTTAAGCTTTTTGAATACTTACTAGTATATAGTATTTTAGCGAAATAGTACCCCTTTCTATATTAGTTATATAAAAGGTTCTATTAAGCTAGAGAAGTAGTTAATTAAGTTATAGTAAAAGTTTATAAAGCTAAAGAAGCTCTAGATACTATAAATATTCTTAGGAACTTCTTATTCCTAGATAGTTTTAACTTTTTTAGGGTTATAGTAGATACCTTTTCCCGTTTTAATAATAAACCCTAGATACTTTATCTATTTTACTAAAAATTTATATTTCTCTAGGTTTAAGTATAACCTAGTACTTTGTAGTTATTTAAAGATTTACTTAATTTTATCCTTATAGTTGTATTTTAACCCGTAATTATAAATAAGGATATTATCTAAGTAAGCTATAATAAGATTATTAAGAATACTTTGGAGTATACTATTAATATAGTATTAGAATATTAAAAGTATATTTATTAGTTTAAAAGGGGTAATAAACTACTCGAATGAGTTAAAATAAGTTTGAAAAATAGTTTTATATTTATTTCTTTCTATGATATAAATCTTATAGAAAACTACGTAAATATTAATTTTTATAAACTATATTACCTTAGATAATAATTATAGTATTTCTTTAATTAGTAATAAGGGGTAGTAGTTGTGAGTACTAATAGTATTAAAAATATAATAATTAATATAAAATTACTATTTCCCCCTAGACTTTTTAATAAAGAGGATAGGTATTTTAGTTATAAATAAGTTAGTTTAGACCTAATTTTTATCTATTAAATCTATAACCTAGTATTAGACTTTAAAGAAGTACTCTTTTAGTATATTATATAATAGTCCTTATAGTAAGTTTAGCTTAGTTCTATCTAGGTTTTTTTTTAGTTAAATATAATAGTTAAGGGATCCCCTATATAGAGGAAAGCTAGAGGTTTTCTTTTTATTAAAAAGGTTTATAAAAGAAGTATAAATAGCTAGTAAGGTAAGTAGTAGCTGTTCTGAGGTTATAGGTAATATAGCTACTAGGACTATATTAATCTATACTAAGCTAGTTACTAATTATTTATATCTCTTTTTTTCTAAACTAGAAAATATTATAGCTAGTAATTTAATAAGGTTTATAAATCTATCTATATATATTTCTTTTAGTATATTACTAATAACCTGGATAGTTAAGCTACTAACTAAATCTATCTATATCTTATTCCTCGTAGGGTCTTAAATAACTTATTAGTACTATAACTATAGCTTCTTAAAAATAGCTAGGTATACTATCCCTAGGATTATATAGAATAAGGTTTCTAATACTTAACTATTAAGGTTAATTTATATTTTAGCTATTTTAGTAATATAGGTTTCCTAGTTAGTATTTAGGATAGTACCTAATTAGTATAATTATAGTAATATAATAAATATAAAATCCTACTACTTCGTAAACTCCTTACTAACTACTCTATAATAATTATAATTATTATTAATTTAAATAGAAATAAAAAACTTATTATTTATTAATATAGAGATTAAGAAAAGTAGCTTATTTATTTATCTTTATATTTCTCTAGTTTTATTTATTATTATAGTATTATTCTTAGTAGTTATACTAGGTTGTTTCCTAAGGAGTTTTTTCTAGTAGGCTAAGTTTTTTTTTATTATCTATAATTTTTTTATCTAACTATAAAACTTAAATATTAGTATTAGAAGCTACTAGCGGGTAAATAAGCTATAGCTTATATTCTATAATAAAATAGTCTTTAGTACTATAATATATATAAATACTAGTTTATATATATACCTGGATAACTATAGAGTTTACTTAATAGGTTTTATATATTTTAGTAGAAAGAGTTAACTAGGGTTTACTAGTTATAGTAGTATACCTATTTAACCCCCTATAATATTAAGGGGTAGTAGTATAGTAGTATTATACTAGTATTAAAGTAGTGTAAGCTATTTTTATACTTATTATTTATATATCCCTAATCTAATTAATTATTAGTTCTAGTTAGGGAAAAGACTATAGTTATCTATAATATCACAACTCTATATCGAAGATCTCGAAGTTTATTATAATTATATAGTAGTGCTAGATAGTAGTATAATAGTTTGTTTAATTAATATTATAGCTAATAATAGCTATTTGAATTTAGTAGGAGAGAGCTAGATAGAGGTAGTTTAGCTTAATATCCTTTATTTAGTTATACCCCCCTACCTATCCTATAGCTAATTTAAACTTAATAAAAAACTTAGTAAATATTTATTTAGGCCCTTAATAGAAATAGCGAATCTTTTTGAGGGCTTAAATATTATAGTAAAAATTCTTATAATACTTAGTAAAATACTAGAAAAATATATTAATATCTTAACTATATTATAACTTTTATATAATATAAAAGTTACTAATTTATATCTAGACTTTAGGTAATAAGTTAGTTTATAAGTATTACTAGAAATCTTTAGGTTTCCTAATAAAAACCTAATTAATTTCTAATTTATACTATATAGTTATTTACTATATAGGAAAATAAAAGGTATTACTATTAAAGGGGGTACTAATAAGGAGTAGTTTTTATTTTAGGTTAGGTATTTGTAATATTTATAGGACTAAGTTATAATCTACTTAGAGTTTTATGAGGGTTTTTTTAAAAGGATTAGTTTTTATTATCTACTAGGTTAGTTTATTATTAGTTTATTAGAAGCCTTATAGAGGGTTCCGGATTAGTAGTGTCTACTATTATCTTTTCGCTATCTTCTATTTCTTTTAGTATTTATTATTTACTACTAAGTTAAACCTAGGTAGGAAGTTTATTAATATTAGAGGCTAGCTACGAGAAGTACTTCAGTAGTACCTTAATAATATTATAATGAATTTGAAGAGTTTATATTTAAAGTGAAAATTCTTTACTAGACTATAGGGATAGTAGTTATGCGGAGCCCTAATAGTAATATCTTATACAAGTCCTAAAGCTTAGGTCTGTGATATTAATAGCTTTATTATTATTATAGATATTTATTTTGCGGATAATTGTAATAATTAAAAAAGCTTTTAAGTATATATTATATATCTCTTCAGAAGCTTAATAATGTAGTAAGCTAATAAATAAAATATTATTACTATTTGTATAATTAAAATAGAGTTTGAAGTGTTATTGTAAGTTACTTAAGAAACTATTTTTGCTAGCTATTTTATTACTATACTCTAAATAGGTTTCTTGATAAATATATTTAGTAAAAGTAAGATATATAAACTTTACCTAGTTATCTAAATCTAGTATAATAACTGATAAATAATATATTTTATAATTATTAAAATAGTATAACTATATATAAACTTCAAATATATAGCTATCTATAATTACTAGCTATACTAAGAAGTTTAGTAAAGGTATTCTAAGATTAAATATATATTTTCAGGAAACCTTATAGCTAATAGTTTTACGAAATGTCTCTAGAACTACTAGTTTAGTATTTTTATTACTTAAATTAATATAATAAACTAGTTAAACTACTTGAAAATATAATAAAAAAGGAATTTTAAGAAGTTAGGGATACTAGATTTATAGAGATACTTAAGGTACCTCCTAGCAAATAAGAAGTATTTAAATAACCTGAAAATAGTACTACTCTTCCTACTGTAGAAGTAGAGGTTTAATAAAAGTAGTAGGGTTAAAAAGAAACTTCTTATAAAATATAAATAAAAAGTTTAACTAGTATTATTCAAAGAAACTAGCCTATAAGTAAGGCTTTCGAGGCTAGAGAGGTATATTAGGAATAATATACTTGAAAGGTAAAGTTTATACTAAGTATACCTCAGATATCGGTGCTATCTCTATAGGTCTCGCCCTACTTAAACCGCTTGAAATGGAGCCTCGCGCGGCGCGTATAGCTACGTTTAATTATATACAATATATACTAGATTTTGCCCCCTAATTACATATAATAAAAGGTTACTATATATTCGCTACTAGAAAGCTAAGCTAATATTATCCCTATAAAAGAAAACTATTATTAGGGGAAATATATACGTATTACTATAGTTATTATTTGAGGTTTAGGTAATATAATTACTATATATTTAGTAGAGGTTTTAGTAGCTGTAATTTCAGGTATTATTATTACTTCTAGTACTAGTACTAGTATTAAATATTTACCAGTTATTTATTATAGTAGAACTATTATACTTATTTAATGGAGTAGTTTAACGTCTAGTTAGCTTTTACTATTTTATAGTAAGAGTAATAGGTTCGAATCCTATAATAAGTAAGCGCGACTAGTAGCTATATACTTTCTGATTAAGTAAACTATATAGTAACTACTACTAACTATTAGTACTTACTAATAGCTATCAATAGTTAATAACTATTGATAATAATAGCTAATAACTATTAGTATTAATAGCTAGTAATTATTAATAGCTAGTAATTATTAATAGCTAGTAATAAATATTACTAGTTAGCTAGTATTAATATTATATAACTATAATCCTATAATAAGTAATTGTAATAAATATAGGCTTATACTTATTTTCTCTTTTTTTGGTTGTATTAAAGGTCTCTAATCTATTTAAAGTTATATATTTCTCGGGAACCCTTTAAAGGAAACTATACCTAGTATATTAAACCCTATAGATACTACTAGTTCTAAGGAACTATTTAAACGGGGAAAACCTCAGATAGCAAATACGGTTAGTTAATATAATAGCTAACAAATACGGAAAGTATATAAAAGAAAAGTACAGGCCTATATCTATTATAGTTACTCTTTAAGGATTATAGTTACGTAATACTAATACTAGCTAGCTAGTAGTACTTATCGCTAGCTGCTATTAATAGTCGCTAGCTATTAATAGCTAGTAGCGGTAAATACCGATAGCTAGTAGCGGTTATTATATAGTTTATATAACTAGAAAGCATATATATATATACCTACTAGTTACGCTTACCTACTATAGGATTCGAACCTACTACTCTTACCGTAATAGTAAGAGCTAGCTAGATATTAAACTACTACGTCAAGCGGGTACTTATTTTCCCTTTATATATATTTTCTATATTTATTAACTATCATATTAACTAACTATATTTTACTATTTAAAGTATTTTCTATTTAAATAGTTCTTTAAAACTAATGGTATCTAATAAGTATATAAGATAAAGGTTAACTATTAAATATAGTTTTTTAATTAAGTTCCTAAGAAAGATATAACTTTAAATATATTAAAGATTTTTAATATAACTACTATAATAGAACTATCACTAAAGAAAGTCCTAACCTTACCCTTTTAAAAAATAGAAATTAAAGAATTATAAAACTTTTATAGTAAAAGAAAGATTAATAGTGAAAAGTAAGTTTCCATACGTCATAAAATTTTAACTTAATAGGTTAACTAATAGTAGTTATAAGAAGCTTTTTATTTTATAGTAATTTTAAACTACTATTTAGTTACTTTTGCTCTATACCTGGAATAGTATCTAAGCTCTTTACTTTATATATAGATTTAACTATAAATTTTACCTAATAATAATATTTATACTAATACTAGCTTATAACTAGTTAAAATAGTAATAAAATTACCTATTATTATAGACAATTATACCCCTGGTTCTAATATTTAACCTTATAATAATAGAAAGCTCTATAGTAATAGTTAGGGAGAGTTTTATTAAGACTAAGGTTTAATATATATAGCTAAAAGTAACTATTAAGGTTATAAGGTTAGGAACCTTTATAAACCTCTTAAAAATAGAATAAAATAAAGTACTTATTTCGAGATATAAGAGCTAGGTATTCTATAATCTATTATTCTTCTATATCTATATTTTTATAATAGAACTAAAGTCTCCTCGAAATCTATATAACTACCTATGTAAAAAGGAATATAGAATAGGTATAGAGATATCTAGCTATAACTATTATAACTAAAGCTATTACTTTATTAAAATAGGTTTTAATAAAATCATCTTAAGTATTACGATTAATAGGTAACTTATAAATATTTAAAAAAGATTATCTAGCTAACCTATAACTTACTATACTAAGCTAATAATATCGGGGACTAAGTATTAATTAAATAATACCTTAATATTAATATACTACTATAATACTAGTTACTAGATACTTTAGAGTATTATAATAATATAATTATAGAAGTTTTAAAAACCATCTAGTTATACTAGGAGTATCTATATCTATATGAATATTATTTATAAATTAGCTATTAGTTATAATTAATTAATATATTAAGATTATTTGTTAATAAGAATAAGCTAAGTCTTATTATACTTATATAGAAATCGTAAGTTAACTTATATTAGTAGTAGAGAACTTTTATATTAGTAGTATAAAGTCTTATCTTAGGGGTAGGTAAGGCTTAGTAGGGATATTTAGGTTATAGATATCGAGGTTATAATAAATGTTTAAATAGAGTACTTATAGTTAGTAGTAATTGAATATTTTAAGATATTCGAATTATACGTAGCTATAAAAATGTAAAGGTGTGAGGGTGTAAAAGTATAAAGGTATAAGGGTATAAGGTTATTATAAAAGGAGTTATTAGTTATTTATTATTAAAAAGGTTAATATAGGGTAAGTATACTAGCTACTATAGCCGCGAGGGGTTTAGCCTTAGATTAACTAGGGGCTAGCTATAGTAGTTTATAGGGGGGGTAGGAGGGCTGAAGTCGTATTTCAGGGGGCAATATGTCTACTAATAGTCGTAGTAGAGAGCGAGCTATCGGCCCCTCCTATTTTAAACTACTATATTATATAATTTATATTTATATAATAGTCCGATCTTAGCTAATCTAGTTTTCTATATAAGTTTTAAAATATGTCTTTATAAAAGAGTAATTAGTTATTTATTATATATAGAATAATTGATATAAACTAGGTATACTAGTTATACTTATAAAAAGTTCAGCTTTGAATTAACTAGAAGTTAGTAATAGCAATTAGTAGAAGAATAAGAAAACTAAAGTTATATTTTAAAGAATAATATATCTACTAATAGTTATAGTAAATAATGAGTTATTAATTTATTCTCTAAAGTTATTATAGAAGAAACTATTAATTATTGATTATCTATAAAAATATAAGTTTAAAATAGATATACTAATTATAATTATAAGAAGTTTAATTCTAGATTTACTAGAAGCTGACTATAGTAGTTAGTAGAAAGTAGGAAAACTAAAGTTATATTTCAAAGGGTAATATATTTACTAATAATTACAGTAGAAGATAAACTATTAGCTCTTCTTATAATTCTCTACATAAATAATTAGATTTTAGAATAAATAATAAAGAAAAGACTTCTAGTATTAATTATATTATATTATAAGATATTTAGTAATTATGTATATTATTCTATATATAGTAACTTCTTCTTAATATTTTTATAATAATAAATATATAGTCTTTAATAGTAACTATAAGTAAAAATTAAATAATAAATAAGTATTTTATTATATACTTAAAGCTTTATATAGTATTATGTATAGTATACGAGACTCATAATACTAATAGTAAGTAAATAAATAATAATAAATAATTAGAATACTAGTTTATATATATACAGCAAGATTATATATAATATGTATTACTTTCTAGAGTAATTAATAGATATCTTAAGTTATTAAAAGTATTCTAATAATTATTTTCAAAAAGCTTTTTACTAATATTAAACCTTGATTTAAATTGAATCTTATTTCTAAATAATAATAAATAAGTATTTTATTTTATTAATATAGTTATATTAAAGGTTTCCAATCTATGTAAGATTATGTATTTCTTTGGAACCTTATAAAGGAAACTATATTTAATAGTTAGCTTTTATTTTATATATCTTATAGATAATATTAAAACTAAAGAATTATTTAAATAGAGAAAACTTTCAATAATAACAATATAGTTAGTTAATATAATAGCTAATAAATATAGAGCATATATATAAAAGGAAAGTAAGTATAGGTTTATATCTATTATAATTACTTATTATAAAATTATAGTTATATAATACTAATACTACTAACTAGTAATACTTACTACTAGCTATTAATAGTTATTAGCTATTAATAGTTATTAGTAAATACTAATAGTTCGGAGTAGTTATATTATAGTTTATATAATTAGAAAATATCTAGTTATTATTTATACTTACCTGTTATAGGATTCGAAACTATTACTTTTACTATACATAGTAAGAACTAGCTAGATATTAAACTACTATATCAAACGAGTATTATTTTATTTTATAAACTAATCTTGTTTCTTTAATATTTCTCTTGTTTTTCTAAAGTATTTACTTATATTCTTATACTAAAGGAACTTAGTAATACTATTATAGCTACTAGTTAAACTATAGAATATATAGACTTTTTTGTTTATAAAATGATATATTATTAAGAATAATATACTCGAGGAATAGAGTTTATACTAGGTAAACCTTAAGTATTAGTGCTATTCTTATAAACTTTGACCTATTTAAATTAGTCGAAATAAGAATTTATATAATATATATAGTTATATTTAGTTATATATAATATATACTGGATTTACCCTCTAATTATAATTAATAATTTAAACTCTCATAATACTAAAAAGCTACTAAGCTAAAAATATATATTATATTAAGTTTATATATTTTGACTACTAATATATCTATTAAAAATACGTTTATTTTAGTTCTCAAAAGAACTAATTAATAGCTTATTTGATATAATATTCTTTAAGCAAGAACTAAAGTTTATAACCTATAAAACTATTTAAATCTTAAAATAATTATTTATTAAAGCTTTCTTTTAGAGCTTTTTAAAGAACTATTCTTATGTAATTTTCTAAAACCTAACTAATATTAATAAACCTTTAAAATACTTAGAATAAATACTTTTAATAATTCTACCCCTAGAAACGTTAACTATAAAGAAAATTAATAATTATTAGTAAATACTACTAAAAAGACTTAAATAAGAAATGTTATAGATTTTATGAAGAAAAGTCTAAAAACTTATATAACTTTCTATAATTTCTATCCCTTAAAGACTTAAAACTACTAATACAAATTATTCATCTAAATTTATCTAATAAATTAAATCTTTAAATATATAAGTAAAATACTATAATATTAATATTACTATATAGAAAATAATGTAATAGTATAGACTATAAACTTCTATAGTTACTTTAACATTATAAATAACTTATATTTCTAAAATACTACTTTATTATACTATAAAATATTCTATTCTCTTTAATCTAAAGATTTTAGTACAAAAGTAATAACTAAAATATAATTTTAAAATTAATAAAATACAATATATAAAACGTAAGTCGTTAGTTATACTCTTTCTATTACTAGAATATTTTGACATATATGATTATATAATTCTAGTAGTTCACTTATTAATTAAAAATCTATATATAAAACTATATATTTATGATATATAATTACTTAGATTTAATATCCCTAGATTAAATTATTTCAGCTATTATAGAAACTATATAATACTTTTCTGAAACTTTCGAGTATAGTAAAATAAGCTATTAAATCTTTAATATTTTGATAGAAACCTTTACTACTATTTTAGATATAAAAGATAACAAGAAATATTTTTAAAGTTTAGAAAAACCTTAGTATCTTCTAACGTATAAATTAAGCTATTAATTAATATATTATTACTATATATACTTTTAATTAATTCATAAAAACTAAATACTAAATACTTTAATTAAAGAAAGAATTAATTATTTATTTATTTTAGATCTAGACCTCTTAAGAAAGGCTTTGAACTTTAAATCATAATAACTATCTACTTAGTTCTCTAACTAAATTAATTATATTACTATATAGTAAATATATTATCAAGACAAACCTTAATAGTACTTTCTCTAAAACTCTTTTATTTTTAATTTAAATACTTTAATTTATATCTTCTAAAATATAAAATACTTTATAATGTCTTTAAAAACTCTTATAAAAATTTATATTTAGTATAATATAAAACCTATACTAATTAATAACTATAGAAATGCTGAGATATTTATTGAAACTATAAAAAATAGATAGCTTAAACTATATTTCTATAATATTACCCTTTATACTATTCTAATTATAAACTTTATTTCTTTCTAGTAATTATAGAAGTAAAATATAAAGATATGCCCCATAGCCTATATAGAGAGCTAGGATAACTAGGAATAGATATAGATCACGTAATATAGTAACCTCAAGCTACTATAGGATAAAAGCCCTCTTATAACTACTACTAGTTAGCCTACTAAGTTAAAGTCTTATAACTTCTAGAGATTTACTTTACTATTACTCCTTCCTTTACTAGGCTTTTAGCTAATACCTTTATAATTCTTTAACTTCTACCTCCTAGAGGGGTAAGGCTAGGATTTCAATAATAGCTCTATTATAACAAATAGCCGGCAAACGTACAGCAGTAGCGGCAGTACCAGAAGCAACAATAATACCCGAAGTTACAACTACCGAAACCTCTACCAAACCTACTATTACAGTAACTACGTCATCCGAACATATAGCAACCCCTATACTACCTAAACATATAGTAACTACAATACTTATACGCCTACTCAAACAATAGTCCTCTTTTATAGAAATAATATTAGCTTAATTATCTAGTAGCGAATACACAGTAACCCCTATACTATCGATTCGTAATAACTATAAAGATTACTCGAAGCCCCCTAGTTACCTATATAACTTTCTTTATAAAAATACTACTTTATACGAAATTAAGGATTAACTAATAGTAATTTAAGATAACTATACTCTATACCTAGGGGCCTCTATAATATATAAGATTCAATAAACTATATCTAAACTAGTATATAGCTTATAAACCTAGTAGCGTAACTACTACTATATACTATTACTAAACCTTATATAAGTTAACTTTATAGTATTTATTCGCTATTTATTAACCGATTTAACTTTATAAGAATTATACCTTTATAGTATACTTTATATACTTTAGTATAAAAGCTAGTAGTCTTTACTAAAGTTTTATACTAAATAGTTAGCTTTTTATAAAGCTTTAGGTACCCCTAAGCTAGAAGTTTCGAGGCCTTATACTTTTATGTTCTTTTATTACCTTAAAGCTAAGCTATAGTAGTATTTATAATACTAGAAGTTCGATAACTAGGTATTTAGGGTAGTAGCCCTAGTAGCTAAGTATTTATAAGAGACTTTATAGCTTTACGAGGAAAACTTTAGTAGTATTAGGAGCGCTATAACTACTACTAAGGAGTTAGTGTATGAATACTATAGGGAGACTAAAAGCTCTCTAGTAAAAAGGTTATACCTAGAAAAGCATAAATGCTTTAAAAAGCGTAGGCGCTTTAAAGACTACTATCCCTTATATAAAGTATATAGTAAGTCGGGCTATATTATAGCTACTTATTACTATAATAAGTTCTATATATTTTACTAGAGACTAGGCTACCCTATAAAGGTTTACTATAAGCGCCTCACTAAAAGCTCGAAAAATCCCTAGAGCTATATAGAGCCTAGAGCTACATAGCATAGTAAAAGTACCTTATAAAAGTTTACTACAAGCGCCTCGCTAAGGGCTCGAGGGTCCCTAGAGCTATAATAAACCTAGGGCTATACAGCATAATAAGAAAGCCTAAAAGAGCCTACCAGTAAATATATACCGATACCTCAAAGGCTTAATTAGTTATAGGAAACCCTAGTACTTAATTAGTATTAAGAAAGGGTTAGACGCCTTAGGTTTAGCCCTAAAGATTTCTAGTTAATATACCAAAGGGATTAGACGCCTTAGTAAACCTAAAGATCCCAGTTAATATACTAAAACCTCACTAATAAGCAGGAAACCTCGTAAGGTTAATATATTATATAGGAAGCACTATTAGCTTAATATAGTAATAGGAGCCTTATACGTTAATATATATATAAGATAACCCTTATATATTAATATACGTATAAGATAAATAACCCATATACGTTAATATATATATAGGATAACTTTTATATATTAATTTAGTTACTTTTACTCTATACTTAGAATAGTATCTAAACTCTTTACTTTATATATAGATTTATCTATAAATTTTGAGCTAATAATAGCATTCATACTAATACTAGCTTATAACTAGTTAAAATAGTAATGAAATTACTTATTATTATAGATAATTATACCCCCAATTTTAATATTTAACCCTATAATAATAAAAAACCTCGTAGTAATAGTTAGGGAAAACCTTATTAAAACTAAGGCTTAATATATAAAACTAAAAGTAACTACTAAAATTATAAAGTTAAGAACTTTTTTAAATTTCTTAAAAATAGAATAAAATAGAATATTTATTTTAAGATATAAGAGCTAAGTATTCTATAATCTATTACTCTTCTATAACTATACTCTCACAATAATACTAAAACCTCCTCGAAATCTATATAGCTACTTATAAAAGAATAACTATAAGATAAGTATAGAAATATCTAACTATAACTATTTTAACTAAGGCTATTAATATATTAGACTAAACCTTAATAAAATCATTCTAAATACTATAATTAATAAGTAATTTATAGATATTTAAAAGAAAATCATCTAGCTATCCTATAAATTACTATATTAAACTAATAATATTAGAAACTAGGTATTAATTAGATAATACCCTAATATTAATATTTTACTATAATACTAGTTACTAGATACTTTAGAATATTATAATACTATAATTATAGAAGTTTTAAAAACTATCTAGCTATACTAGAAATATCTATATCTATATAAGTATTATTTATAAGTTATTTATACTTAACTAATATATCAAGATTATTTACTAATAAGAGTAGGCTAAGTCTTACTATACTTATATAGAAATCGTAAGTTAGTTTATATTAGTAGCGGAGAACTTTTATATTAGTAACATAAAGTCTTATTTTAGGGGTAAGTAAGGCTTAGTAGGGATATTAAAGTTATAGATATTAAGGTTATGATTTAAATAGAGTATTTATAGTTAGTAATAATTAAATATCTTGAGATATTCGAATTATATATAGCTATAAAGGTATAAAGGCGTAAAGGCGTGAGGGTATAAGGTTGTCGTAGAAGGAGTTATTAGTTGTTTATTATTGATAAAAAGGTTAATACGGGGCGGGTATACTAGCTGCTATAGCTACGAGGGGTTTAGCCCTAAATTAACTAGGAGCTAGCTATAATAGTTAGTAGGGGGGGTAGGAAAGCTAAAGTTATACTTTAGGGGGTAATATATCTACTAATAGTCGCAGTAGAGAGCGAGCTATTAGCCTTTCTCCTTTTATATATTAATATATATATAGGAAGAACTTTTTATTCTTAATTACCAAGCAATCAGCAAACAGCTAGCAAAACTATTCTCAAAAACAAAAAAACAGCTATATAGCATTTATAAGCCTTAGGGCCTAAAGCCTATAGAGGGGGGGATAGTTATAAAGATATACCCTATAGCCTATATAGAGAGCCGGGATAGCTAAAAATAAACATAGACTACATAATATAGTAGTCTCAGGTTACTATAAAATAAAAGCCCTCTTATAGCTACTACTAGTTAGCCTACCTAATTAAAATCTTATAACCTATAGAAACTTACTTTACTATTACTCCTTCTCTTACCAAGCCTTTAGCTAATACTTTTATATAAAACTACTAGTAAAATACTAAACTAAACTATTTATTTTAACTATAAAAAATAATCACTCTAAATTTTAATTATTAATATTTAATATAATTAGTAGACCTGCTTGATGTAGTAGTTTAATGTCTAGCTAGCTCTTATTATTAAAGTAAAAGTAGTAGGTTCGAATCCTATAGTGGGTAAGCGTAACTAGTAGCTATATACTTTCCGATTATATAAAACTATAAATAGTAACTACTATTAGTTATTAGTACTTACTAATAGCTATTAGAATAGCTAGTAACTATTTAATAGCTAGTAATAGGTACTACTAGCTAACTAGTATCTAGTATTATATAACTATAATCCTTAAAGAGTAACTATAATAAATAAGCCTATACTTTCCCTTTATAATATATTTTCCTATTTATTAAATATTATATTAATCAACTATATTTACTACTTAAGGTTTCCTCTATTTAAATAGTTCTTTAATACTAGTAGTATCTGTAGGATAAATAAAATAAGAGCCGATAACTAGGTATAATTATCTTTAAAGGGACCTAGAGAAGTATATAACTTTAAATAGATTAGAGACTTTTAATATAACTACTATAATTATATATAGAATTATAGTATATAAATATCTATAATTACTAACTATAATAATAAACTTAATAGAAATATTTTAAAATTAAATATATATTTTTAGAAAGCCTTATAACTAATAATTTAATAAAGATTCTTTAGAATTACTAGTTTATATCATAGACCCAAGCCTTAGGGCTTATATAAGATATTACTATTAAAGCTCTATACAACTACTATCCNCTTATATAAGATATTACTATTAAGGCTCCGTATAACTATTACCCCTATAGTCTAGTAAAGAGTTTTCACCCTAGGTATAAACTCTTCAAGTTCATTATAACACTATTAAGGTACTACTAAAGTACCTCTTATAGCTAATTTCTAATATTAATAAACTTCTTATCTAGGTTTAACTTAGTAGTAAATAGTAAATACTAAACAAAAGTAGAAAATAGTAAAAAAATAAAAATAAATATTACTAATCTAGAGCCCTCTATAGGGTTTCTAATAGACTAATAATAGACTAACTTAGTAGAAGATAAAAACTAATCCTTTCGAAGTACCTTTATAAAACTCTAAGAGGATTATAATTTAACTTTATAAATACTATAAATACCTTATCTGAAATAAAAACTACCCTTTACTAATACCCCTTTTAATAGTAATACTTTCTTTTTTCCTATATAGCGGATAACTATGTAATAGAAGTTAAAAGTTAACTAGGTTTTTATTAGAAGTTTTAAAGATTTCTAATAATATCTATAGACTAGTTTATTATCTAAAGTCTAGATATAGGTTAGTAACTTTTATACTATATAAAAGTTATAGTATAGTTAGGATATTAATACGTTTTTCTAGTACTTTACTAAGTATTATAAGAACCCCTACTATAGTACTTAAACTTTCGAGAAAATTCACTACCTCTATTAAAAGCCTAGATAGATATTTACTAAATTCTTCATTAAGTTTGAATTAGTTATAGGATAAGTAAAAAAGTATAACTAAATAGGGAATATTAAGCTAAACTATTTCTAACTAGCTTTCTCTTACTAAATTCAAATAACTACTATTAGTTATAATATTAGCTAAATAGATTACTATACTACTATCTAATACTACTATATTATTATAATAGACCATAAGATCTTTAATTTAAAGTTATAATACTATAGATAGCTATAATCTTTTTCCTAGTAAGAGCTAATAGTTAATTAGAATAGGGATATATAGATAGCAAATATAGGGATAATTTATATTATTTTAATACTAGTATAATACTACTATAATACTACCTCTTAATACTATAGAAAGTTAAATAAGTAAATTACTATAGTTAGTAAACCCTAGTTAACTCTTATTATAGGGGTATATAAAACCTATTAAGTAAACTTTATAGTTATCTAGGTATATATATAAACTAGTACTTATATATATTATAATACTAAGGACTACTTTATTATAGAACATAAGCTCTAACTTACCTACCTACTAGTAATTTCTAATACTAGTATTCAAGCTTTATAGTTAGAAAAAAGGATTATAGATAATAAGGAAAAAGCCTAGCCCCTAGAAAAGATTCCTTAAGAGGTAATTTAGTATAACTACTACTAATAATACTATAATAATAGATAAAACTAGAGAAATATAGAAATAGATAGATAAGTTACCTTTCTTAGTCTCT
>RYZW01001330.1:5378-20240 GCA_004367215.1 Colletotrichum trifolii | reverse complement strand
AGTATTATAAATAACCTATACTTTGAAAATACTATTTTAATATACTATAAAATATTCTAATCCCCTAGATTTGAGTATTTTGTTATAATAATAATAATTAAAATATAGTTTCAAAAATAGTAAGATATTATAAATAAAGTTTTAATAGTTAACTATACTCTTTCTATTACTAGAATATTTTAAATTTATAATCTTATAATTTTACTAGTTTATTTAGTAATTAAATCTTATAAGAATACGTATAACACTAAGGCTACTATATAACTCTACTAGCTGCTATACGACTTAGTTAACCTATATAAAATATAATTATTCTATTTATACGTATTCAAATACTTCATTCTAGTTAAAATAAAACATACCTTTTAACAACTTACTTTCAAACTATATACTATATTATTTATTTATTATAGTTATAAGCCTAGTTATATTTAATTATCTCTAAATTATTTATAATTAATAAATATAAATAAAATCCTTTTTAATCTATCTTATTAGTTTTTTAACCTATTACTTAAAAATAGTATACTTAACTACTAATAATTTTAATATAATAGTAAAACTATCTAAGAACTCTAACTTTAACTATTAATATATTATACTATACTTCTATATAACTAGTTAAGATATCTAGTAATATATTAATCTAGATATTAAACCTATTCTTAATATTTCAGAAATACTAGAATTACTTAAATTTAATAAATAGCTTAACTAAGAAAATACTATTTAAGAAAAGATCTAAAATACTATAGTTTATACTTTTTATATTTAAGGAATTTTTAACTATCATGTAATAAATCTTAAGCTTTAAGTAGTTTAGGAATCTAATTATAAGGAGAAGAAGAAATATTATAATATAATTTAGATATAAATTAATACTATTATTAATAATAGCTTTCTAATACTTATTTGAATAGAATTTCTTAATCGAAAGAATATATCCTTTTAATTTCTCCTAAGTATTCTAAAATATCAATATACTTAGAATAATTTAATTATATAGTAATAAGTTAAAGTTAAATATAAAACAATCTTCGAAAAAATCAATTTAAATATCTCTAGTCTAGTATAGTATAATAAATAGTATATTATCTATTTTTAAGTAGTTATATATAATATCCTAGAGATCTAAAGAACTTTTATAATTAAAAAATAACTTTAAGTATTTATTTAATATATTTTACCTAGTTAAACTATAACTTAGTATTAGATTATTTTTAAAGGAGAAATTCTAAACTTTAATATTAAAACCTTAGCCGAATATAGAGAAATCTTTATAATTATATTTTATACTAATAAAGATTCAACTAAGAATTGTAATAGAATACTAGTTTTATTAATTACTCTTACGGGAAAGTTAAATATAACTCAAACTAAAATAAAATACTTAAATAATTTCAAGAACTACCTATATTTTCTAGAAAACTATAAGTATATTAGATATATTATTACTAATTTATATACTAGGTTCCCTAATATTCAGATATTTATAATTACTCAAAATAATATTATTAATAGAGTAAATAACTCTCAACTCTATACTCTATAATAAAAACTTATTAAGAAAGGATAGTTAAATACTAAGAAGTATACTAGTAAAGCTAAAGAGCTTTTAGATACCATAAAAGCTAAATTAGCTTTTTCGAGTAATAAATCTAGTAGTACTAACTCCTTTTCTAACTTAATATATATTAGTATTAATCCTACTCTCCTTAACAAATTATCCAAAATTCCCCTAGAAATCCTCTTAACTACTTAAAAACCTTATATACTTTTGAGCAATATAATCTTTAATACCTATAAAATAGTCTATATTACTAATTTAATAGATCCTTTTAGAAAAGGATCTTTTAAGTTTAGTAAAAGAATAGATTTAATTTAATATAGTTTAGCTTATTTTCTATAATTAGATAAAATAAGAAAATTATTAAACAAATCCTTAATAATTTAAAAGAAAAAGATATACTTAATTTAATATTAAATAAGATTACTTATATTAAGAACTTCTATACTAATATTATCTCAAAAATACTACTTCTCAATAAAACTAAAATCTAATATATAAAACTAGACTATACTTTTAAATTTAACCTAGTTAAGTATTCTATTATTATAATGCAATTAATAAATAACACGGTATATAGTCTGAAAGTAGGTTATTAAAAAGTATGTCTTCTTCTAACTAGAATAAAGCGTCTAAACACACTTAAATGGAATAGTTATATCTTATAAAAGCTACTAGAGTCGAACAGTAGCTAGCAGAGTCGCATAGTAGCCTTAGTACTATACGTATTCTCACATATAAAATAATTACTTAGAAAATATAACTTTATTTTCCTCAAATATAAGCCTATTTTAAACTATCTTATAATCTATTTTAATACTTCTAGTATTATCTCAGAATCGCTAAATATTCTATTCTCTTAACTATATTTTAAAATAGCTTTTCTAGAACTAAAATCTAAAAATACTTATATATAATACTTTTAAGTAAAATATCTAAGATAGACTACTCTTAAGTATTTAATCTTTGATATTTAAAAAGTAAAAATCTAAAAACTAAAATAATTAAATTACTTTTATTATATAATAGCTTATTCCTAATAAACTACCTATAAATAAACTTCAGAATTATACTTAATTCACCTCTTTTATCATATTACCTAAAACCTATTTAACTTCCCTGAAATATATATAAGTAACTCCTAAGTTTTTATTATTAAAGATAAATTTTTAAATTTTCTCTTTTTATTTATACTACTTAATAAAGCTTATAATTTAGTCTTTTAAGTATTATTAATATTTAAAAGATAAGTAAACAAAATAGAAAAACCTTTTAATTTATAAAGTTTAATAAGATATGAAGAGAATAGTAATAGTAATTAATAGAGAAACTAGTTACTAGAAATAAATAATAGAATAACAAATTAATTTTAAGCTATTTCTCTTATATACTAAAGAACTAATTAAAATAAATAAGTATACTAGAAAAAGACTAATTACTTAAAATATAAAAATACAAAAGACTATAGAATTACTACTTAAATAATAAATAGATTTAATTTAAATAATAACTATACTATATAATATATCTCTAAACATTTGAAATAACTAGTGATTACTATATAAAATTAAAGAAACCTAATATAAATAATATTTTTATTACTACATACTAGAGTATACTCTAAACCTTTATTAAAATTTATAATTTTACTAGTGATAGATTTATACCTATAATTATTAAGTATACCTACTTGAGAAACACTATAAATAAAATATTTAAAAGAATTATTTAAAATTAAACTAAAGAAATATATCAGATATCTAATAAATTATATTCTAAATACCTATAACTTATATAAATTCTTAATCCTTACTTTTTAGAAAATTGTTATTACTTAAAATATCAAATTCGACAAGATAAGATTTTATTGAAAGTAAAACTTATACAAAGTACTTATAAAAGAAATTACAAAACTACTAATTGAATTAATTACGAAAGAAAAAAAAGGTTTTATTTTTGAAATACTCAGAGAATTTAGAATAGTAAAAACACCTAATAAAGAAACTTTTCTTCTACTAGCTATTCTATTAATACTAGAAATAACCTAAAATATTAAGTTAAACCTAGAATTAATCTCTAAAACTAATTAAAAAAAGTTTAATTATATTTAAACTAATACCTAAACTAATAAAACTAATCTAGGTTTCTAATTAATAATAACTAGATATAATAACCTTAGGCGAAAATTAGAATTTAGGAAATATACTAATAACTAGAAAACTAGATAGTATATTTAAAATTAGGGATCTAGCTAACTAAGAAGGGATACCTATTTTAACTAAACTTAGAAATAATTACCTTAGAACCCCTATTTAGCTAACTTAGAATAGACTAAAACGTAACTCTAAACTTTAACTAACTAAATCAGGATCTTTAACTACCTAGGAACTAGGCTCATAATATAAAAATAGATAATAATAATAATTAAAACTAGAAATTACTATTAATAACTATATAGTACTTTTAAAAGAATACAATAGTAGTATTTTATACTTCTTAAAATATAAATAAAATAGTTTTATTAGTACTTATTTACCTAATTAGTAGTAAAAACTAGATAAAACTAATCTTAACCTTTTAATAGTTTTCCTTATTATTCAAAATATAATATTAAAGAAAAAGGATTTTTCTGCTAAAATTCAAATATACTTTAATTAATTAATTATACTACTAAAGACTTAGAAAAATGTTACTAACCTACTAAAGCTACTACGAAGTTTCTTTATTAAAGCAGTAAAAGCTAAAATTACAAAATAAAAAAAAGGTATTTAGTAAAAAATAAGTTACTAGGATACTAGATCTAAGCCTTTTCCTCTTAAATAAATTTTCACCTATAAGATAGATATAAATAGTTTTCTAGAATAGTATAAAGCGAGGATTTATATATATAAAGATATATAACTAGTTAATCTATTATAAACTATATATATAATAATACTAGCTACCTAAACTTTTCAAGTAGTTATAGTAATCGCAATATAATTTAATTTGAAAATCTACTAGTTTAATATGATTAATATATTTCTAAATACTATAAAAAACCCTAATAAACTTCTAATAATAGTTAAACTACTAAATAGATTCAAAGTTATAAAGTATTATATAGAACTCAAATATACCTTATATAGATTTCAAGATATATCTTTTCCTTTAATATATAAACCTTTTATATTACTTTTAAATTATTAAACCTCTAGCTATAACTAGAAAAACCTTATCTATTTAAAAATAAGAATTTAAATATTCTTATCTTATTCTATATAAATAATATTCTTCTCTTATATGATCAACTAGCTAAAAAGGAAACTTATAAGATCGTTAAAAGTATTAAATATACCTATAAACTTAAAAAATAAAATCCTATTATGTATTTCCTAGGGATTTAAGTAGTTAGAGATTATAAGTATTATACGATTTACTTAATTCATCATATATATATTACTAAAATCGCTAAATACTTCAAACTTAACTATAGCTTAACTCTAATAATACTACTTCTAGTAATAGTTTTTACTACGAATACTAGTTAAGCTATATTTTATTAAAGGAGATTTATAAATACGAGATAAAAATCAATTTAATTCTTTATACTTCTATTATAATATAACTAGATATTTTATCTATATACTTTCTACTTTTAAAATACCTCACAAATCCTTCTTAAATATATATAGATACTATAAACTATATAATTCAATATTTGTATAGAATAACATTCCTAGTACTATAATTTAGAAACTTAGGGGGTATTAACGAAATACTTTAAACACTTTTAATTACTAGAAATACTTTATTCGCAAAATATAAAAAAACTTAAAAATCAAATTACAGTTATATTATCTCTCTATTCAGAAAACTAATCTAATAGAAAACTACTTAATAGAATATTATAACTATATTAATAACTAAATGAGAACTTCTTAGCCTAAAATATACCTTAAAAGAAACTATAGTACTAAAAAGACTATTTCAAAATATTAAGTTTAACCTAGGAGATATATAGAGAATCTATTACAATAACTACTAAATAATTAAACTAGTAATCTCAGATAGTGAATATCTATCTACTAAACTCTAATTTATAGATATTTAACAAATATAGCTTCACTGGGAATACTTAAAAAGTAGTTTTAAAATAGTCTATATACCTATAGATATAATACTAGTAAATAGACTTATAAAGAATCTAACTTAAGTAAAGTTCGAATAATTTAGAATACTTCTTAACTTTATAGATCTATAAATCATACTCTTAAAACTAGCTAAAATATTAGAAGAAACTACTTAAAGTAATTTTCTATCTATTTAAATATATATAAAAGTAACTTAAGTAATCTCTATTTTTAATAAAAGGTTCTCGTAGTAGAAATATAAAAAACAAGAATATAATAGAATATAAGGATATGCCTTATAGCTTATATAGAGAGCCGGGATAGCTAGGAATGGATATGGATTACGTGATATAGTAGCCTCAGGCTATTATAGGATAAAAGCCCTCTTATAGCTACTACTAGTTAGCTTACTAAGTTGAAGTCTTATAACCTATAGAGACTTATTTTTATACTAAATACTCTTTCCCTTACTAGGCTTTTAGCTATTCCTTTATAATTCTTTAACTTCTACTTCCTAGAGGGGTAAGGCTAGGAGTTTTAGTAATAGCTCCACAATAAACAGTTACTAAACATTTAGTAGAAAACTCGGTATCCCAAGTAATAATACCCGCCAAAAACTCTACTAAATATATAGCCTCTTCTATACTACCTGAACCTTAAATAGTAACTATATTACCTGAACTTATAGAGACTATAGTAGTACTTATATACTTCCTTGAATAATAGTCCTCTTTTATAGAGATAATATTAGCTCGGCTGTCTAGTAGCGAACTTATAGTAACCCCTATACTGTCGATTCCTGAAGCTATTAACTATAAGGATTACTTAAGGCCCCTTAGTTACTTATATGGTTTCTTTTATAAAGGTGCTACCCTATATGAAATTGAGGATTGGTTAATAGTAATTTTAGATACCTATATATTATAGCTATAGGTCTTAGAAGCCTAAAAGATTCAATAGGCTATATCGAAACTCTCCTATACTCTCTAGATGTAGTAGCGTAATTACTAATATACCCTATATAACCTTATATAGGCTAACTTTATAGTATTTACTCGTTGTTTATTAACTAACCTAATTCTATAAGAGTTACGCCTATATAGTATACTTTATATACTTCAATATAAAAGCTAGTCTTTACTAAAGTTTTACGCTGAATAGTTAGCTATTTATAGGGCTTTAAGTACTCCTAAGCTAGAAGTTTCGAGGCTCTATACTTTTATATTCTTCTATTACTTTAAAGTTAAGCTATAATAATACTTATAGCGCTAGAAGTTTAATAACTAGGTACTTAGAATAGTAGCCTTAGTAGCTAAGTATTTCTAGGAAACTTTTTAGGGATCTTTTTAAAACTCCTAGGGAATATCTATTAGTAGTATTAAGAGTATTACTACTAAGGGGTTAGTAGCTAAATACTATAGGGAGATAGCGAAAAAGCTATACCTAGAAAAGCATAAGTACCTTAAAGGCTGCCTTTTATACAAAACATATAGCAAGTTAAGCTATATTATAGCTACTTATTACTATAATGAATTCTATACGTTTTACTAGAGACTAGGCTATTTTATAAAAGTTTACTATAAATACCTTACTAAAAGCTTATTAAAAAACCCCTAGAGCTATAATAAGTTTAAGGCTAGAAGACTATAACGTAATAGAAATACCTTATAAGTATTTATTACGAGTATTTTATTAAAGGTTTACTAAGAAATCCCTAGAAAAACTATATTAAGCCTAGGATAGGTAAGTAGCCTACTAATATATTTACTACGAGTATTTCGCTGAGGACTCGCTGAAAGTCTATAGAACTATAATAAGCCTAGGGCTATATAGCGTAATAAGAGGGCTTAGAAAAACCTATTAGTAAATATATACTAATACCTCAGTAGTCTAATTAACCACGAGAAGCCTTATATACCTAATTAGTAATAGGAAGCCCCGCAGAAGTATTACTAGTATAGGAAAAGGTTAGATACCCTGGGTTTAGCTTTAAAGATCCTGGTTAATATACTAAAGGGGTTAGATACCCTAAGTTTAGCCCTAAAGATCCCAGTTAATATACTAGAAACCTTATAAATTAATATACCCATAGGAAGTACTATTCGCTTAATATAGTAATAGGAGCCTTATACGTTAATATACGTATAGGATAAACAACCTTTATATATTAATATATACGTAGGATAACCCTTATATGTTAATATATATGTGGGATAAACGACTCTTATATATTAATACATGTATAGGATAAATCCTTTTCTTATTAATTACTAAATAGTTAGTAAATATCCGGCGGAACTATTCCCAAAAACATTTTCAAAAAGTAGCTATATAGCGTTTATAAGCCTTAGGGCTTAAAGCTTTTAGAGGGGGGGATAGTTATAAGGATATACTTTATAGTTTATATAGAGAGCTAGGATAGCTAGGAATAGATATAGATCACGTGATATAGTAGCCTTAAGCTACTATAGGATAAAAGCTTTCTTATAACTACTACTAGTTAGTTTACTAAGTTGAAGTTTTATAATTTACAGAGACTTACTTTTATACTAAATACTCCTTCCCTTGCCAGGCCTTTAGCTATTCTCTTATATAGAATTCCTCTAACTATTTTTATTAAATATAGTTCTTAAGATAAACTTTTATCTAACTAAATATTCATTATTCAAACTCTAAACCCTAAATAAATATATAAAATACTATAATAAATATATAGGAATTAACTTATATAAATATCAAATACTAATTATAATTCGTAAAAAAAACAAAAGCAGAAACCTTAACTTATCTTAAATACTAAAACTACCTAAAGCTATAAAGAAAAGTACTATAACTATAACTATAAACTCTAAACCTTCTAAGAACTAACTAAAATATAGAAAATCAGCTAAATAAAAAACTAGTTACTATTACCGAAATACTAGAGATATAACTACTTAAAACTAGCTAGATAAGTAATATAAACTAACAAACTTGAATAAATTAAAACACCTAAACTAGAAAGAATTATTCAATAGTAAGAACTCTAGTAGTAGAATCTAAGATACTTCTATTCTTAATAAAAATAGCTTTAAAATCCTTCTATTATTTTAACTATAACTTAAAATAGATAAGTTTCTTTATATTACTAACTTTCTTAGCTTTTAACTAAGAATAATTAAACTTAAATAAAAAATCTTAAACTAAAATACTTATTTTATTAGTTTCAAGAATCTAGAAAACTTCTAAATAACTCCTCAATACCTTATAAATT
The DNA here is from genome assembly GCA_004367215.1 of Colletotrichum trifolii. Lineage (NCBI taxonomy): Eukaryota > Fungi > Ascomycota > Sordariomycetes > Glomerellales > Glomerellaceae > Colletotrichum > Colletotrichum trifolii. The sequence goes on along the minus strand of RYZW01001330.1, from coordinate 11,308 downwards.
TGGTTAGAAACTAGTATATAAATAAACCTTAAGCTATTCTTATACTAGTAATATTAGTTAGAAACTAAATCTTAACTACTAACACTAATAATATAGAGATAAAAACCTTGTAAAAAATAAAGTTAGACTAATATATTATATAGGAAATAGTTTAAACTAATTATAAATCTCTGATAGTTTTGATTTGAAATAAATAATTCTTATACTCCTTAGTAGTCTTACTTTTCTTAGAAAAAGTAGATTTAGTTAAAGTCTTCTTCAGAGCAGTAGACCTATTACTAAGCCTTATAAGTCATTATTTAGTAGCTTCTAGCTAATATTTAAAATTATTTATTTCTAATAAAACTTCTTAATTTCTAATCTAAGAAAACTTTTATATTATACTAGTAATAATCTTTATATATTTCTTAGGTAATTTAGCTACTTCCTTAATATCTTTATGAATATTATTTTCTTTATTAGTAATAACCTTAAATGCTTTATTATTATTACTAATCAACTTAAATACTTCTTTTTCCTCTTTAAAGTTACTAGCTAAGTTATCTTCTTTAATAATAAAAGGGAACTTTAGAGTAGTAACCTTCCTTAGATATCTATAAAGACATTTTAAACTAGTAGTAGCAGTAGGCTTCTTTTTTAAAATAGCTCCCTCCTTTATAATATTACTAAACTTAAATATTTTAATAAATTAAAACACTAGAGATAATAATAAATATTCTTATAGATCAAAAAACTATTTAAAATACAGCTAAATAAATAATTTCAAGTAAAATAATTTACCTTTATCCTATCGCAGGAAATTTAAACTACTAACAAAATTACTTTCCTTAATAAACTCAATATAAACTCAAATCTTAAAAATAAAGTATTCTTCAATAAAATTACTAAAAAAAACAAGTATATTAACAGAAAAGAAGGAATAAAAAAACCAGGAATCAAATTTCTCAAATAAGAAGAAGTTAGCCAAGAACTACTAAATAAAAAAGACCTCCTAAAAAACATAAAAGAGTATTTTAGGTTTAAGACTTGGTCTCTTTATTAGGTAAATAAAAACAAAAAACACCTAAATCAATCATAAACTTTAATACTCTATTACTTTTTAGACCTAGACTAAAGAATAATTACTCTAACTCGAAGATATAACTAATAAATACTAGTACTAAATTATTAATAGAAGAAAATATAAAGTACTTTAAAAGATTACTAGTAATATTATATTAGTTAATATTAATATCAATAACTTATATCTTAACCTTAATAAGGAAGATCTCAGGTTTAATAATACTTTTCTCAATAAGCTTCAAAGGGTTTTCCTATAATAAGAAAATTAGTAATAACTAATATATATTATTATACTTTAAGTTAATATATAACATCTATATTGCTAAAATATACTACTTATAAATAAAAAAGTAACTATTAAAAATATTAGTATAGAAAAGAAAAAAGAAATCTAATGAATTAAAAATTAATAAAGGATTTATTTATAATGTATAAAAAAATCAGATTACTAGTAATTTTAGAAGGAACTAACTAATCACCTTTACTAATACTTAATAAAGATAGTTAAATATATAACAGATTATAATAGCTTTATTAATTTCTTTTATTCAAGTACTAGAAAATCTATTTTAAGAACTATTTACCCTATTTTATTTATTTAGTATATTAGTTAAACGAGATAAGGGTATCTCTAGTAGCTCTATTACTAGGGGGGTATATAAAAATATATATAATACTAAAGCTACTATATTACTCTACTAGCTATTATATAACTCGGGTAGTTTATATAAGATATAACTATTTTATTCATACGTATTTAAACACTTCATTCTAGTTAGAAGAAAATATACCTTTCAACAACCTACTTTCAAACCATATACCATATTATTTATTCATCACAAATCTTATATATAAAACTATATACTCATAATTTATAACTATTTAGATTTAATATTTTTAGATAAACTTATTTTAACTATTATAAAAACTATATAGTATTTCTTTAAAGTTTTTTAGTATAGTAAAATAAGTTATAGTATTTTTAATATTTTAGTAGAAACCTTTACTATTATTTTGAATATTCAAAGTAATAAGAAATATTTCTAAGGTATAGATAAACTTCTATATTTTCTAAAATATAAACTAAGCTACTTATTAGTAAATTATTATTATATATATCCCTAGTTAGTTTATAAAAGCTAAGTATTAAATATTTTAACTAATAAGAAAATTAAATAGTTATTTATTTTAGATCTAGATTTCTCGAGAAGAGTTCAGAACTTTAGATAATAGTAACTATATAGCTAGCTTTCTAGCTCAATTAACTATAATACTATATAATAAATATATAATAAAGAAAGACTTTAGTAATACTTTCTCTAAAACTCTTTTATTTATAATTTAGATAGATTAGTTTATATTTTCCGGGATAAAGAGTATTTTATAATTTTTTAAGGAGCTTTTATAGGAAGCTATATTTAGTATAATATAAAGCCTATACTAATTAAAAGTTATAGAGATACTAAGATCTTTATTTAAACTATAGAAAATAAAGAAATTAAATTATACTTTTATAATATTACTTTCTATATTACTCTAGCTATTAACCTTATCTCTTTTTAATAGTTATAAAAAAGAAGTTATTAGTAAGATATTAAGCTAAATTATTTATTTCAGTTACAGAAGAGTAATTACTCTGAAATTGTAGTTATTAATATTGAATATAACTAGTAAGTCCTCGAGTACTATATATTTCATAAGAGAATTACTATTTTAGTTATATAGTTAGTATAATATAAGTTTTCTCTTAAATATTACTAGTATTAATAGTATACTATAGATACTATTTAAAGACTCCTAAAAAATAATAAATAGTTCTAATATTAATACTTATGGTATCCTAGTAAAGAACTTCTAAATTACTTTATTTTAGTTATAAAAGGTATTCAGATTACTAATAATTATTTGAAGTATAATAGTTATTAGTTTATTTGAGGAATATAGAAAGTATATAATATTAGTAAAACTAAGTAAAGATTTCGTTATATAAAGTACGAGAGTACTTTATATTTTATTCTTAGGGAATATATTACTTTCAACTTCTACCCTTATTATTAAAACTATAATAGTTATACTTCTATTCTAATATTCATAAATAAAGCTATTAATTATTCTTAGAATATCTATTTTATGAACTATATTAGAGCTATAATAATAAGAAGTATTTAAGAGTTTTATTATATTTCTTAAGTATTAGTATAGTATTTATATTAAGGCTTTGAGTATAATAATTAGGTCCCCAGATATAAGAAGTTAAAGTTAGACTTTACTTTTTGAAATATATATTCTAAGCTATTTGTTTTATATACCTAGGACTAAAATAGAAATACTAAATATTAGAATAGTTATTAAAGCTTATATAAGAACTATAAAATAAGAAAGCAAACTACCCTATAATATCTAGTTTAAAACTTTATATGTTATAGTATTTCTTTATAACTAAATACTAATATATTCTTAGACTAATAAATACTATACTAGAAATTTTACAAAACTACTTAAAAGAATAATACTACGAGATTAGATTTAGTTTACTTCTATATTTATAGTTATAAATATTTTAATCTAACTATAAATATAAAATCAAAATATAACTAGCTAGTTTACTTCAAGGGGTATACTTTTATCAGCTTTTTAGTAAAATACATTGTAACTAATAAATATTAGATATAAAACCTATTTTAAGATAGAATTATAATAACTTATAATAATCTTTTAACAAAATGCTTTTTTTAATAGAAGTTTAACTTTTCTATAAAATAACTTTAAATAGTTTAATTCTAATAAAGTCTCTTAATAGTTATAAAAATGAATAACTATAATAGAACTATTGAAAGTAAACTGAATTGTTTATTTAAACCCAAATAAAAGGCCTAATAAAATGGTTAATATAATAAGAAGTAACTATAGTAATTTAAGGTCTCGAATCTATACGGTAGCTACTTCTAAGCTTTTTAAGGTATTTAAAACTATAAAGTTCGTATTATTAACCTCTCTAGAATTATTTACTATATTTTTCTATAATCTTATTTATATAGATAAAACTATAAAGGGGTAAGGAGTCTAGGGATTCCTAGAAAAAGCTAAATATGAAGGATAAATAAAGTACTATACTAGAATAGCTAGGAGATCTTTATTTAAAACTACTTTTTAACTAATACTTTTCAGTTATTTCGAGATATTCTAAAATATTCTCATTTATAAGTATATAATTATATAAATAATTAACTAGAAGAAATCCTAGAAATTTAATTTTTTGAACAGTTATAAGATATAGATATTATAAGTTCTAATAATAGATTTTTAGCTATAAGGTAAATTAGATTTTAGAGAATACTTGAATTACAGAAGAATAGAAACTTCTATTCTAGAAATCCTATAATAGAAACTATTATTATTATTTATATTTTACTTAGTAGTACTTATTTATCTATATATTAAAGTAATAATAGTAGCTTAATAAGCTTATCTGAGGAATTATACTGAATTGTATTCCTAGAATTAGGTTAGTAAGGTTTGTACAAGAAATTTAAAGATTTTAAGATATTACTAGGTTTATATTTATAAGCTTAATAAGTATGGATATTTCTTAGAAGGAAAGCTTAATTTATTTCTTATAGAAATTAATAGTTATGAGATAACTTTAAGACTTATATAGTAATTCTAGTAACTAAATTATTTCGAACTTTTATAGTAATTACTAATTATTTCAATCTTCAACTATTCTAATATAATATAGTTAATAATTTTATATAAGTGGTATTTAATAAACTTATTTATATAGAAATATAACTAAGCTCTTAAATATTAGGTAAAACTTACTATTTTAATAAAATACTATGTAGCTTTTAGAGGTTTCTTCTTTTCTAGTAATATTACTTAGGAATAGGCCTTAAGTACTTCGGATTTAAACTTACTAAAGGAAAACTATATTATTAACTCAAAAAATATATTATATTCTTCTTCTATACTAATAACTATATTCTCTCTTTCCCCTTAAAAATACTTCTAAAATACTTATATTATTAGTAGATTTCTAAAAGAAATATGATTTTAAGGGAAATAAAAAACTATAGTAGTTTCTTAGTATTAAGGTTATCCGAGATTAAGTAGTATAATAGTTATAGTTCTTATAAGTAATATATATAAAAAGGTTCCTTAAGGTTTTATTTAGTTACTTTTACTCTATACCTGAAATAGCATCTAAGCTCTTTACCCTATATATAGATTTAACTATGAATTTTAGCCGATAATAGTATTCGTGCTAATACTAGCTTATAACTAGTTAAAATAGTAATGAAATTACTTATTATTATAGATAATTATACCCCTAGTTCTAATATTTAACCTTATAATAGTAGAAGACTTTATAGTAATAATCGGGGAAAGTTTTACTTAAGTTAAAGTTTAGTATATAGAGCTAAAAGTAACTACTAAAGTTATGAGGCTAAGAGTTCTTATGAATTTCTTGAAAATAGAATAAAATAGAGTATTAAGAGCTAGGTATTCTATAATCTATTACTTTTCTATATCTTTTACAATAGAACTGAAATCTTCTTAAAATCTATATAATTACTTATAAAAAAGGACTATAGAATAAATATAGAAATATCTAGTTATAACTATTATACCTAAAACTATTATTATATTAAAATAGGTTTTAATGAATTTATCCTAAGTATTATAATTAATAGGTAACTTATAAATATTCAAAAGAAGATTATCTAGTTAACCTATAACCTGCTCTACTAAACTAATAATATTAGGGATTTAGTATTAATTAAGTAATATTTTAATATTAATATACTACTATAATACTAATTACTAGATACTTTAGAATATTATAATAATATAATTATAGAGGTTTT
>RYZW01001319.1:0-20259 GCA_004367215.1 Colletotrichum trifolii | reverse complement strand
GTTGCCAGGCGCTTCTGACTTGGGACGCACAATGGCAACGACGACTACGATCCAACAGCAACCGCAGCAACATCTGAGGCAGTCGCCCGCTCGAGTTCCTCCCAGGAAACCTCTTCCGGACGTCTATAAGAACTCGGACCTCGGGTCGACGCATCTCGGCCATCTTCACTTCTTCATCCAACAAACACGGCGTACTCTACCATTGCCAGCATCCATCAACGTTTTTGGTCTTTATCCATCGTACTCTGCCATCACGTATCTTCCGCCACGTACTCTTACATCGCCGCAGTCGTACACCGTCGCATTCGTCACGGCCTCTTTCGACGACCAGTCCACGTCGCACCAGGCTCCAACAAGGTCCTCAGCGGCTCACCCACAATGGACACCCTAAACGCAAACGTCATCATCATCGCGCTGCTCGCCACCATCGCGGGCATACAGCTCGGAATGTTCTGCATGGGCTTCATCTATCTGCACTTGTGGATAAAGAAGCATGACGAAATCTAGGTGCGGGCATGACTCCACAGCATGATATCGATTTGGTCCCAGCAGAAGGTTCTAATCACGCCATTGTTGCAGGAGAGGTCGTTCAGATGCTTTGATTGCTTTGGCCGCGAGCTGGCGCCGGCTTGAAGTGGAACTATGAGTAAATGGGTAGTGGTGCGAGGTGTTTTGGGCTGGACTGTTGGGCTGCCACGAGTTGGACGAGGCCTTGGCCCGGGGGCATTGCGAGAATGGAGTTAGTACAAGTGTTGAATTGATTTAATTGCAGACGGCCTTGTGTCTTTTGTCGTGCTGTCGTGATGTTTACATGTCGCATGATGGCTTGTCCGCAAATCCCAAGGCCCAGGCAGCAAATGATTGTTGATATCAACACAGGCCACAGTCGGCCGAGGCAAGTCATGGCAAGACGTGGACGAATTAGAATTGTGAGTGACACAACTACAGAAGAATATCTACAGAAAAGAGAATGGATCAATCTCTGCCATGGCCTTGATTATGGCGAGAGGAGAAAGATGCAACGCGTTGCTGGACCAAGGCCTATTCGCAGTCCTTGCTGAAGCCATCGCTCAGCTGTCCGCGCACGGCACCGGGGACGGACAGGCTGGAGTGGACGTCGGTGAAGAAGTTTTCGGGGTTCGCCTCGATCTTGCTGACGGTGAAACCGGCGCCGTTGTCGGTCTGGGTGCCGGTGGCGTTGAGACCAGTGCGGAAGGGTCCCCTCAGGCAGCCCACGCTGCGGCGGACGTTCTGGTAGCCCTCGACGGGCGTGGGGTTGGGGAAGGCGATGCTGTGAAGCCGTTGGCAACTGGGGGGGGGGGGGGGGGACACGGTGTGTCTGACAGGAGGGAGGGAGGGAAAGGCTTACCGAGGAGGACCGGCGCGGCCCTTGTCGGCCTCGTGGATGTGGGTGGCGGACAGCGCGGGGGACTGGTAGTCGCCCTGGAAGTTGACGAGGGTGATGTTGTAGCAGATGGTGTCCTCGGGGGCGTTGATGCCGTAGTTGAAGTAGCCGACGGCGCCGGCGAGGCCGCCCGTGAAGGTGTTGTTGTTGTCGACGACCTGGTCGGGCGTGGCGACGACGTGGTACGTCGAGGTGAAGTGGAAGGGGCCGGCCGAGACCCAGCGGCCCTTGTCGTGGGAACCCTTGCCGCCGAAGATGAAGTGGGTGACGTCCTCGAGCTTGACGATGGGCGTGGCGGCGGCGGCGGTGGCCAGAACGAGGGGGGCGAGGGAGAACTTCATGGTGGTTGGTGGTGGTGGTAAGTGAGTGTGTGTGTGTGTGTCTGAATGTACAGGCAAGATGTGATGATGGGGTATCAGAGTGAGACGGGGTATTAGAGTAGGACTTGATGCTGTGATATGGAAAAAAGACTCTTGATGGATGGAGAGAGATTGTTCGTCTATATACCCATTGCCAAGCGTGACAGTTGTCGGATGGTTTCGTTTCCGTGAGATGTCGTGATGGGCACAGCCCGGAGGGACGCCAATGGTCTCTCCTCTCTTGGGACGTGTTCAGATATGCCAGCGTGTGCGCCAGAAGCCATCCGTGGTCCATCTTCGTGGCCTGGGCGACGAGGTGATGAATGAGCCAAGTGAATGAGATTGCGCTGTTTTTGCTCGCAAGCCTCGAGACGGTGCAGCCCGGGGCTCTTGGGGGGGGGGGGGGGGGGGGGGGGGGGGGGGACATCTTGGCAACATTCTCTGCCGGTGGGAGTGGTAAACGCCGATCGTCCTGCGGCGGAAGCGAGATATGCCGGCCTGGCAAGCCTGGGATCACATCAGTCAGGTTTTTGGTTTTTTTTGGGGGGTTTTTTCCGTGATTCATCAGACATGTTTTCCGGTAGCGTCGATTTAGAGGAACAAGCCTCTTGGCGAAATGCTCCGGGCCAGTTGTCGTCGACGGTTCGTCCGAGGTCCAAGAAGTGCCGGTTCTGCGGCGGAGGCAAGTCGGTGACGTGGGACATGCAGATCCCGACACCCAAAAAAACCCTCTCGGAGTCAACGTTGTTCTCTTCGTGATGACGATCGTGGCTTCTAAACGGCGTTTTCGCCGTCGACGCGGAAGCAATACTCGCGTTAGCCTGCTGGGCAGACGCCGGATGGCGTCTGACCCGAATCGCGTCGGCGCCAGCAGGGTTACTACTCGGGGGTTAGCTCGGGTGGTGTTTACCAAGGCCAAATCAGACATCTGTCACTCGGCATTCGTGAGTAAGATGGGCTTTTCATCATGGGAGATATGTTGGGCTTGGCGGGGGGGTGGCTGAGACCTGTCTGACATTCTTCGAGGCCGTCAAGGAGTATTATCAGTAGAGTGTCCGACGTATCGACGTCCTAGCGGAGAAGGCTCCGTCGACGGCAGCGGGCGAGTCGTGTATTGCATTGAAATTTGATGCATCAAGCATGGGCCGTGGTGATTTGTCAACGTTGTGGGAGATGACGGATAGAGGCCATTAGAGAAATCTGTCTTTCATTCCGTGTCTGGTAGATGTAGATACTGGCGGACTGCGGTAGCTTCTTAGACATGTACATATGACTACAGCTCTTGTCTAAGTAGCAGCTCTGATGACTGTCATCGTCAACCAATTCCCAGCCAGTCTGCTGTGGAAATCGTTCCTACAATCCCCTTGGCCACCATTTCCTCAACCTCATCTCTGCCTGTGAGCATCACCCATTCAACAGCCGCCTGCGAGCATTCAGACATGCCCTCGTTTCACAGACGGCCTCTCCCGCGTCGTACGTCTCGGGATCCAGCTGGTCGATCCACCGCTCAATCGTGTTCTCCGCCTTCAAAAGATCGCCGCCAGGACAGTCAGGCCGACCGAGCGTGTACCTCCGACCATTGGGAGGTTCTAGCCGCGCGGCCCATCTCTTGTCGGCGACCTTCCACATGATACTGCTCGGGCACATGCGAATGCCGGCGAGCACGAGATTGCTCCCCTCAATCAGCCACGTGTAGATGCTCCCGCACTTTTCGCAGTCCATCTCGTGCCTCGCCGGGCTGCTGGACACCATGAGCGTCCCGTAGTTGTCCGGGACGTGGGAGCTCTCGCACAGGCAGCAGTACGGGGACCAGCGGGGCCCGTGGCGGCCGCAGTGGCGCCGCACCGGCCGGGCCGTGGGCTCCCTGAAGCACGCGCACCGATCCCACCGGAAAGGCCGCAGCAGGCTGTCGTCCCCGAAGGAGTAGTGCGGGCAGAGGAAGCCGCTGCAGATGTCGCCGAGGCCGCGCAGCTCCCGCCGGACGAGGTCCTTTGTGACGATCTGCCCCGCTGCCAGGGCGACGACGACGACCTTCCACGTGAACTGCGTCTCGTAGATGCAGCACTCCAGGTTCGGGCGCGACACGTTCCGGGCCTTTGGGCACTCGTCGCAGGGCAGCTGGCTCCACGGGTGGCTGGAGCCGACGGGCAGCGGCTCCTGGAGGGCGACGTGGCGGTGCGGGCAGAGCTTCATCTTGCCCTCCCAGCCCAGGCACACGGGCTCCTCGCGGCCCAGCTGGGTTTTGGAAAAGCACGACGCGCTGTGGCTCGAGGCGCAGCTGACGCAGAAGAGCTGTTGGGCCGTTTGCCGCGTTTCCGGAGCCGCCTCGTCCTGGTCGACGCACTTGTTGCAGAGCAGGTCCCGGCGGAGGCGGCCCTTGACCGCCGTCTTTTCGTCTCGGCTCAGCTTGTCGAGGTCGAACTCGACAGCCGGCGCAAAGGTGAATATCGGAGACGTCTGCTTCTGGTAGGCCGAAAAGTCGCAGACGTGGAACAGCTTCATGAAGATGCGGGCGGTCTGGCGCAGGACGAAGAGGTCTTGGGGCTCGGCTTCTCTCATGATGAGAATGATGAGCTCTCGTGGCAGCCGACAGACGGTGCTCTGTCTCGTGTTGATCTTCAGCCTTTCTCGGTAGTCGGCTGCGCGAACGTAGCCTGTGAGGCGGCTGTCGTCGTAGCCGTGGCGGTCCTCTCCGTTCCGGAACGCAATGATCTCGTCCCGCCTGGGTTTCTTTTTGATCGCCCGGGCACGGTCTTCTCCCGATTTACTTGTTGGCACTGGCTCTTCGTCGCGGCCGGGGCCATGTGTCTGCATGGCGGTCGTTCTGCTAGATTGCTGACTGTCTACGGCTGTTTGGTGCTTCAGCTTTCCGGACCTCTGTTTGCTGACAGAAGGGTCGGCTCCTTCGCCTCCGGCTCGAGTCTGTCCTTCGACCCGGCGTCGTTTCGGTGGCGCCGGTGTATCGTTCATTCGGCTAGGTTGCGCCATTTGGTCTGTCGACTTGTTAGTGTTACTTCCTTTTGGCTTTTGTTCTCGACGTAGACGGCCGCACACTCTGCCCGAGACTTTGGACAGGATGCACATTATTCGATGGCGACTGACATGAGTCTATCCAAGTTGACAGCCAGCGGGAACTGTGAGTGGGAACTGGACTAGGAATATTTATATTTGCGGCATGCCATCCAGGAACTTGACAGATCCACAATTACCTCGATGGCCACGACGGGATCACCACCTCTACCTGGATGTCTCGCCCGTTCCAATGTACGACACCAGGTGCTAGAGCCAGAAGCTGAGTTTCATGAAGCCCGGTCACGTTTACTATACACCTTGATGGCGAGTAGAGAAGACAGCAGACCCGACAAAGTCAACACCGCAGACATTCAACGTCAGGACGTGATGTGCTATTACCAAGTGTCTGTCCCCGTGCTTGAAACATGCCGACAATACTATTGGCTACGCCCGACCTGCGGCGCCTCCACTGCCAGCCTGGGGCAGAAAAACGGCAAACTCTCCATTCATGTTGGCCACCTTGAGGGTGAGCTCGTTCTCCTCCTTTTCAAACTCGAGCTCGCCGAGAGCAGGGTCCACGATGAAGGCATTGGCTTCGGGAAACAGCCGCCCTATCCGCCCTTTGCTGATGTCCAAACCGTCTGGCACGGTCAGTAACGCGCAGCAGGCCGTCGCCGAGATGGGACCTACTGCCGGGGTTGAGAATGTAGTCAATCTTGGACAGCGTCATTCCCTGGGCGCCCTCGGCCAGGTTGACTTTGTACGATACCGCCTCGGCCGCGGTGAAGCCTGGTGGCGGCGGCGCGGGCGACCTGTTTTCTGTGACCGTGAGGGTCCGCCCGATGGCGTTTTGGAACTCGACTTCGAAGCGACCGTTTTTCTGGGTGCGTGGTCAGCAACGTGGGGAGCTTGTGGCGAGCGCCTCAAACTCACTGCCGGTGGGAACAGCACGTCTTGCTTGACGCCGGCGCCGCCGAGTCGAACCGGCACGTTGAAGGCACCCTCAATCTCTTTTTCGTTTCCCTCTTCTTCGCCCTTCCTGCCGCCCTTGTCTCCATCAGCGTCTGCTTCCTTCTCTGATGACTTTGCAGGGGGTTCTGTCGCTTTTTCGGCCGGTGCTCGTTTCGACAAGTCGTCTTCGGCAACTCTGGCAATGCCTTCGCTCCGACTGACGACGCCAGCAGCCCCTGTCGATAATGGCAACGACGAGACAAGTAGTATCTGAGTAGATAAGCAAAGCACTGCTGAGAGCTTCATTTTGGTGTGGATTGTATTAGTGAAGACGCAGATGACCAACCCGGTTGGTTATAAGCTGAAAACGACAACTTGGGAAAAGCCACACTGCCGAGAACTAGAAATCAAAGCCATCTCGCATCGTAAGGGTGTGCAGCACGGTCCGGAGAGTTATATGCCAACACGAACTCCATCACTTCCAAGTCGCGTGGTCAACGTCGTGAGAGGAGCGGCTGCTGGTGGTGTCGGCCTGCCAAGATGGTCGGCATCATGAAACCCACACAAGACCACAGGGATGAGGTTTCTCCCCCGGCGATCCGTGCTGCCAAGCGCGCCAAGTTCCTTCAAGCATATCGAGAGCCTCAAGCGAGTTCCCAGGTCGGCAGGTTGGGGGCCGTCACCGCCGCAGGAGGTCGCTGGTCAGGTCATTTTACTCGAGATGCTGCGTTGGCGCTGCTTGGCGGTCTGGCGTTCGGTTACGGTTGACGCTTTGGAGGGGGTTCATCATGCGGTAAACAGTCACTGGGCAGAACGCTTAATCTGACCAAACATGGGAGGACCATTTGAGTGGTAAAGCAGACACCTTCAACCAGCTGGCATCGTCATCTACCTTTCATGTCAAAGTCCTAGTCGTTTAAGCTCATGAGGACCAAAGACCTTGAACTGATTCGACCTCTTCGTCCCATGAAGTCTATGATTAGCCATTGAATCTCCCACGGGAGTGACGAACCCAGGCACGCTTTCTGCAGTTCTGCTGAGCCCAAAGTTCGGTCAATGTTCAAAGGCGCATCCGGGAATCCATGTAGTCTCAGATGGCAGCTGTCGTGACCTAAAGTTAGACTCTCAAACGCACTTCTTCGTGCCGATGAGTTGGTGTGAGCAACCCGGCCATCCCAGTCCATGGGTGTAGGGTAGCATAGCGAGGCATGCGACCAATCACTTCTTGTCTCGCAGCGCTATCGGCACGACCTGCCACAGCGAGAGGGCCCTTTCATAGACCCGGTTTTGATCGGTCTTGGGATGGAGAGGCTGGGGTCTGGTGTACTTGTAAGCTCGGCGATGGAAGAGAGAGGATCGACAATCGTGCAGTCTTCAAACAATGGACATGGACTCAAGGCATGGCTCGAAATAGACATCGGGGAGTTTTGCAAAATGTGCCACGCTCACATGGCGACGGCATTTCGTTCCTCTTGGCAATCAGCCCAGTTTGACTCGCATCGCCTGCCCTGGGAACCCATCTTGACGCGGCTACAGGCCCAGACCTAGAACGAGTCCGAGGAGTCGCCATGGTTGCCATGTGGCCCCATCGTTGGGTATTCAAGTGACGACCTAGGTATTTCGAGAACTCCGGGCAATCGTAGGACCGACAGCAAGTGTCGGGTAGGTACCTACCTAAGTTAGGTACTGGGTTGGTAAGGTAGGGAAGGAGGTTTGCCAGACCCATGGTGGTCCTTTGGGTAATCCGACCACGTGGGCAATGCTCAAACTGACAACCTACAACCACCTTTGTCGGCCGACCCATCACACCCTGTGCTTGTCGCCCAAAGCCCACTGGGTAACAGCAGTCATGGTTCGAAAGATGGCAATCCAGTCGTGGCTCAGTCCGAATAAGAGATCTGTTATTGCGAATGGCCGCTAGAAGCTGGCATCCAAGTGCATCCTCGACCAGATCGGCCAAGCTCCATTCGGATCCAAGCAAGTCCACGGCGTCGCGATCGCCGCTCCGAGGCCGAGAGTGGGGAGCGCTCGGTCGGCGGCAGTCCGGCACAGAGAACCCTTGTTCGGCCCCGCTTGGTCCGTCCGATGGTGCTTATTGTCCTTCCCATTCCGTCTCACTAATCTCACCAGCCCAACGTCATTCAACCCCTCATTGACTGTGACTCACGTCTTGAGCAATATTCCCTCACGACTGACAACGAGATTCTCTTCTACACATTGCCAAGGACCTACCAAAATGTTGACCAAAAGCGTAGCGCCCTACGGCGACTGGGATAGTCCCATCACGGCAGCTACCGTTACGTCCAAGAGCTGGTCCGTCTCAGCACCGCGCGTCCAGGTGAGTGCCAACGCGCAGAGACCCTTCCAAGCGGCTAACATGTACAGGGAGCGACCCGACGGGCCTTCTTCAACGAGTCCAAGGACGGGCGTAGCAGCATCGTTGAAATCACAAAGGACGGCCTCGAGGACGTGCTGCCTCCTGCCTACAGCGCAAGCAACTCCGTCTACGAATACGGCGGCGCTCCCTATGCCGTAACGTCAGGCGGCCCCATCATGTTCTCCAACTATGACAACACGGTCAAGATTCTCGATCCCGACACCCGGGAGGTGACGGACCTCACCGGCCACCCGAGCCTGCGATACTCCGACTTTCACGCAAACCCCTGCGGCCCGTGGGTCTTGGTCGTCGAGGAAGATCACGAGATGGACACTCCCGCGGGCGTCAAGAACTACATCGTCGCCATCAACGCCGACAGCGGCGAGATCAAGCGCGTCGTCACCGGAGCCGACTTTTACTACACTCCTCAGTTCAGCGAGGACGGCAAGCGGCTGACGTGGATGGAGTGGGACCAGCCCGAGCTCCCCTTCTCTGCAGCCAAGATTTTCGTAGCCGACTGGACGTCGTCTGCGACGGTTGAGAATGCCGTTTTGGTGGCTGGCAAGAACCGCCAAGGCGCTGCGGAGCCGCGTTGGGGCCCCGACGGCAGCCTCTTCGTGTGCATAGAAGTGGCTGGTTTCCGGCAACTGCACCGTCTGCGCCCCGACGAGCATACGCCGTCCCAGGTTAGTCTCTCGGGTTTGGAAAATGCAGAGATTGGAGAGATTCGCTGGGCGCAAGGGAGGTGAGTTTGTCTCTTCCCACGAGCCACGAGACAGCCGTCATGCTGACCGTGGCCGCAGCCACACGTACGCCCCCTTGTCCGCCAGGCACGTCGTAGCAGCGGCCATTGTGTTTGGTCAGGCGAAGCTCGTGCTTATCAATCTAGAGACGAACAAGTGGGAGCTCATAGGGCCGCCCAATCTCTGCGCCATCGCCTTCGACTCTTTGGCGCGACTGAGTGACACTTCGGTGTTGGTCATCGGCGAGCAGTCGACTGTGCCGTCAGCGCTGTACAAGATTGAAACGTCGACGAACGAGACCCAAACCATCAGGACCACCACCGACGAGGTGTTGGAAGAGAAGCTGTTCTCGAAGCCGGAGCTGGTCAAGTTCACGTCCAAGGGTTCTCCATCGCGCACGATTTATAGCACCCTGTGGATGCCACGCAACCCCGCGTTTGTGGCCCCTGAAGGGACCCTTCCCCCGCTCGTCATATCCTCCCACGGAGGACCAACCGGCTACACCGGCTCGGGGCTGAAGCTGCGCACCCAGTACTTCACCGCCCGCGGCTACGCCTACCTCGCCTTGAACTATACCGGATCCACCGGACATGGTCGGGAGTACCGCGAGGCGCTGTTCCGGAACTGGGGCATCTTGGACGCGGATGACGCGGCCGAGGTTGCTGCTCGTCTCGTCTCCGCCGGCAGAGTCGGCAAGGTAGGTATTGTCGGTGCCAGCGCTGGCGGCTACAACGTCCTGCAGGCCCTCGTGCGCCACCCTCGGACCTTTGACGCGGGATTCTGCGTATGCGGTGTCAGCGACGTCAAGAAGCTGGGCGAGTCTACGCACAAGCTCGAGTCGGAGTACATGGGTGCTCTGATTCTGGATCCAGACATGACGGACGACGAAAAGGAAGCCAGGTATCGCGACCGAAGCCCGCTCTTCCACGCGGACAAGATTGAGTCTCCGCTCTTCTTGCTGCACGGCGTTGCGGACACTGTTGTTCCCATCGAGCAAGCTCGCCTGGTCTACGAGGCCGTCAAGGACAAGGGAGGAGAAGTGCACATCAGGGAGGTTCCGGGCGAGGGGCACATGTTCAGCAAGCCCGGGAGCAGCGCGATTTGGCTGAGCGAGGAGGAGGCCTGGTGGAGGAAGCACTTGCTGTGAGGGCGTAGATTGCTTTGTGTGCTTGCCTGTCTTTTCCAAGGCTTTCGAGGTCGCTTGCTTGTTTGCGTGTCTGCCAAACACTTCCACCGAAGTGGATTGTCTATAAGTGTTACTGTATATAAAAGCTTATTGGCTGACAGTATCTGTCTCAACTAGTTTAACATGCGCATGAGGCCGTTGATAGCTGCCATTACAACAGTGTTGCTGTTCGACCATAAACTCCGATTTGCGGAACTCAGGAGGTGGATTGAGATGCCCGACGTGTTCGTCGTGACGACCGAGCTGGCTTTTGTTTTGTAGGAGCGTTGGTGGTCTTCGATTATGCTTTTGCAACATTGTTAATCCTTACAAGGAGGTGGAAGAAGAAACACGAGTTCCGTTATTCTATGAATAAACCCCCCTTGCAAGATGATTGATGAATTCGAGAATCTTCTCTCGGAGTAGGCATCACGTACAGGTAACTGGTTCGAGAGTTGACGTGATGCTTAGCGGAGAGTTGTGTATACTTTGGGCCAATATCATGGAAAGTAGAGTTCTCCATGGGGTATGCGGCGTGTAGCCCAGGCTTCTTTAGCCGCGGTCTTGTATACCTTTGTCTGAGGATTTGTCAACGCAATATGGCACTTCGACGAAGGAGAGCGCAAGTGATGTTTCAAGTGGCTGCAAAGTCGAAAAGAAACATGTCAGGACAGCGAAGGACGATTCGCCATCAATATCTTTCCACTCAGCGTCAGTTGCAAATGTGACCTGACAGTGGACTCTTCAGACTGCCGTACCCTGTCTTTTTTGTGCGTTTCGTTCGAAACCAATTGCCTTGCCTACGCCAAATGTGATGGGAAAAGAACACACACAAATGGCATTTTCTTCATAGTTTGCTGCAGTATGGAATGATGGTGGCAAACGCGGATACACTCTCTCACGGCCTGAATCGATTTGTGGCAGGCAAACCCTCTCTAGACAACAGATGTATCGATAGCAGAGCAAAGATGCCTGGAGGTGTGAGAGTCAAGTTAGTCAACAGGAAATTTCAGCAACTGCTCTCAAAGCAATGTCAGACTACAGCGTAAAAAAGGGCCAAGGACACAACTAATGAGAGCAAACGCGCCGGCCAACGACACTAAAGCGATAAACAAAACGACAGTGGCCACCATTTGCAGAGAATCAGGCCTTTGGAAGGCCGTTCGTCTGCTGACACCTTCATTGCCCGACGACGCTGTAGTTGACGTTGGCGCGCGACACTGCAACATGGGACTCCTGCTCGACAAGATCAAACCTCCGTGTCGTTACAGGCGCACCCTCATATCGTCAAGCATCCTTCGACAGTCGCGCCATCCTGCACGGCTACGAAATGGCATGTGGCTGCTTCGAGCGACACGCAGCGGCGGAGTACCGCTGACGCTGACGAGTTTGCAGGGTATGAGCGGCTTACCCGTGTCACGTGTGGCGCTGCCGCCGCCCGCCTCAATGTCGGCGTCACTCAATCGCCGCAAGCGCCAGCCCTCGTATAACGTCAGACGAGGCAACCAACGCTTTAGGAGCAGACCATGCCCAGGTCTTTCTCTCGTCCTTGCTTGAATAACAATCGCTCTGTACCGTGTACGCAACTCAGGCTCCGCTGAGAAACCGTTGCCATGGCGCAGAAGTACCGCCCCCTTACCGACGCGAACATCCGACGCTTCCAAGACAGTGCCGAGGAGAACAAGACACTCGCCAACTGCTGGGGCGCCGAGAGCGCCGTCATACTCAGCTTCGAGTGGACGGCAGCGTACAAGTACAACGGCTGGATGAAACTGCCGACGATCCGTCTCGAGATGACGCATCCCGCCGAGAAGCCCGGGTGCGAAGGCGACGGCAAGCCCGCGCGGAGGACTTTTAGCCGCACAATCAACATGCTAGAGAGGCCCAGGTTCATGCGACGAGAGCGGTGGGCGCCGAAGCCGTGGCACACGAAGACGAACACGCACGAGACGTTTGACCTCTACAGAGAGGACGCCATCGCGAAAGCGCAGGAGACGTTTGCGGAGCTCGCCAGAGACTACGCGACGCTGTGTGTCGTAAACTACGACGTCGAGTCCTCGCGGAGGGGGCTGCAGACGTTCGGCGTGCGGCTGCCGACGAACGCGGTGTTTGTGGACCTCGTCAAGGTGTTGGAGCACCAGACGCGAGACGAGGGTATTCCGGAATGCCTGAGACAGTACACGGATGAGAACATTGCGATTCGAAATGGGAGATATGACCGCGCACCCACGGAGAGGGGATGTCTCGGGGTGCCGTACCTGAGACTGCTGGAAGTGCTTGGCCCTGCTGCCGAGAGTCATCGGGCGAGTTTGGACAAGACGTTGAAGGGCGACATTGCAATGAAGAGAATCGCCAAGCGGATCAGGCATGGCGTCACCTAGGCGTACGGAATAATTAGCTGGCAAGAACTCTATCGAGGCCATGATCATGTGAGGCCATAATCATATTTCTTACTTCCGGAGTCATTCCCGAGACGAGAAGCGAAAAGGAAGCCGCTCCTGCGTGGGGGGTCCACAGGCGACCCGCACCGCGCGGACCAGGATGTGGGGAAAGGCCCCGCTATTCCTCTTCGGAGGAAGGAGCGTGGCTGGATCAATTTGGCAGGCATAACTGTTTGTTGGTTTATCCGGAGGGTAACGCACGCCGTACGTGATCTCGTCGTACGGGTGCAAAAGGGTCTGGTATTCGTTGTTGTTATTGTTATGTTACGTGCCTACGCGTAGGCATGTAAGGCNTTATGTTGCACGTAATTTGGGGGCAAAATCTGGTGTGTATTGTGTGTAACTAAACGTGGCCAAGCGTAATGCGCGTAGTCCCATTTCGTCCAGTTAAAGTAAGGCGAGGCCTGTAGAGACAGCACCACGGCCGAGAGTTCTTCCAGCGAAAACTCTGCTGCTTAAACGTATTATTCCTGATATACCTTTCTAGCCTCAAAGGCTTTATTTATAGGCTAGCCTTTTGAATAATACTATTAGTATTCTATTTATATCTTATAAGAGGTATTCTAAATAACCCTATTACCCTTATTAAATTTCTAGTTTTATAGTAGGAAAAATAATACTATTTTTAAGTTATTTAAGTATTTCTTATTTACTAGGAAGTATTTTAGGTATAAAGCTTCTAATATTCCTAATATCTTAAAATTCCTCTTCTTATTATAACTCTAAGTATTTTAACTAATCTATTATATTAATTTAAATAATAAAAATACTAAACTAGTAACTTTAGAAAAACTTTATAAAATTATTAGCTATAAGTATTAGTTTATCCGGAAAGTAACGTATACTATATATAATCTCGTCATACAAGTATAAAAAGGTTCTAGTATTCATTATTATTATTATTACGTTACATACCTACGCATAGGTATATAAAGCTCTAGATCTATAGTATACTATAGTACTTAGCTATAACTAGTAATAGGTATCACTAGGGGGATAAGGGTATATAGCTATATATGCCCTATACCTATAAAGCGTATAGATATATATACCGAATTACGTATAGAGGCATACACATCTTAGGCGTTAACATATACCTTATAGTATAGCGTTACCAACACTAGTAATTTTTTCTTTTTACTATATACCTTATATGCCTCTATTTACATGTAAAAGCCAGTACCAAAAAACGCTATAATCGTATACTAAAAACACTATCAAAAATAGTATAGATAATAAATATAAAATAGTATTAAAAGTAATCCTTTTACCCCTTGCCTAATAATATCCAAATACCTATATTATCTATTCTACTTAAGTTACCTATCCCTCTATTTAAATAGTTATATAGTTTGAATTAATAAATCTCTCGAGAGTATAGTTTAGTATACCTTTTATAAAAATATTAGCNAGTATTAGTAATATTATTATCTCTATTAATCTACTATACTTTATAGAACTCATAGTATTTATATAACTACTTTAATACTATAATATCAATTATTAAGTATTTCTCTTTAGTAATACTAAGCTTTACGAGGTATTTATAGAGCAAATATAAATTAATATAAATAATTATTAAAATATAAAAGAAGTTTTAATATTTAAAGATCTTCTTAAGTATTATAGCTATAATATATATAAAATCTATACTAGCTACTATAATATAAATCTCTAAAATAAGTATATTCCTAGTAACTCTTTTACTTTTAATAGAAAAATAGTAGATAAAGTTACTATAAAGGTTAAACTAGCTATTACTAGTTACTATCTCTTAGCCTAGGATTATTATAAATCCTAGTTAAAATGAGAAATTAGTATTATTAGTAAAAAAGCTATTAATGAAAATATAAAAATATACTTTCGAGAGGTTAAATAATACAAAATTAAAACTATAATCAAGGTACTCGATTTACTACTTAAAACGCTTATTCAGAATAGTAGTATTATTAGCTAAAAGTTATTATTCTTATATAACATACAAGAGGTTAAATAATACCTTAAGTTAGTATATCGAAGCGAAATATACTCCCTATATATATTATTCAATATATATTTTCTTAAATACCTTAGGTATAATATAAGTATCGAGGAATACTAGCTTTTACCCTTAGTATTTTTAGTATAAGCAGAAAATATTACTATTAAAACTCAAAATACCTCTATTAAATACTAGAAAAGTAATTACTATAAAGGTTATTTTTAGCTTTACCTTAAATAAAACCTTTTAGAGTTCCTTATCCTTATAGTATAAAAAAGTAATATTAGAGAAACTAAAAATATTATTAGTTTATATACCTATNTTATAAGGCTAAAGTTATTATTAGTATAATATAAAATAAGGAAGTATAGGTTATATATAGATATCTCTATTTATAACTATTCTTTATAATACTTAGAGTAAATTACTTACTAGTAAATACTAGCTTTAGCGAGGCTATATAATAACTTAATAATAATTATCATAGAATCTAAAAAATATTACCCTTTAAAATAAGATAGCAAATTAGCTATAATATACTTTATAAGCTCCGTTTTAGCTTAGGTATAAGCTTAAGTAATATTTCGAAACTATATTATTATACTTTTATACTAGAAGAAAACTAGGGCTATAGCTAAAATCAACTATTAGCTACTCTATTAAATCGTCGGTAATTATATTAATATTTCAAATTTACTATTATTACTAAAGCTTTAAATAATGAGGCATGACTTCTTATATACCTTATTCGTATCCTTATTCTTGATCTTATTAATAATATATAACTTAAAATACTTATAACCCTTATAGAGGACAGGGTTAAACTTGATAATCTCGATAATACTATTAGTAATAATATTCTTAATTTCTTTTTTAATAGACTTTTTAAATAGTAGACCTAATATTATAATAATACTTTTTTTATAGAAAATAAAAAAGAGAACTATATTTAACTATTCTTTAGCTATAAGGTATACTATAAAATAAAGTTTATAATTAAATCTCTAAGCTAGAATAATAATAGACTATTTTAGAAAGTTGAAAAATATATTATAGAAGTTATTAATAATTTGGAAAAATAGGAGATTATTACTAATAGTAATAGAGTTACTACTATATATAATAATAGTATTTAGTAGTATCTAATAAGTATTCCGGGGCTCTTTAGGGATAATAATAGACGAAATCAGGATACTACTATAGGAGTATATATTTCTTAGTAATATTAGATTTCTAATAGAAGCTCTAGTATTAAGATCTAAGATATATATAAAGTAATTATTAGTATTTAGTAATATTACTATAGATAACTTAAATAAAAGTATTTAATTATCTTTAAAATATAGTTTTATAATTATTATTCGAAACTCTTAAAAACCTCGAGGGAATTTAAAAATATATATCTTACTATAAGTAATAATAAGGTAAAATAAACTTTACTACTTATATTTCTCTTATTATATATATATAAGAGACTAAAGTAGGAAGGCTATTATATACGAGATATTAGGGCTATTACGCATTACTAAAGCTATATTAATAGTATGTTTAGTATAAGTATAGCGGACCGCCTCTATTACTTTCTGAATAATATAAGTATAAGTAATAATATTTAGGGAAAAAGCAGAGTTATCTATGAGGTATAAGTATACGCCAAAAACAAGCAATATAAGTATAAAGCCATTTAGCCTAGTAGTATTATTAATTACTTTATATACTACTTAAAAATATATTTCTTAAATTACTATAAAAACTTTATCACAATAAATCTTATATATTTAGCAGAAGAAAGTATAGTAATATTCGACTTTACTAATACTATTATACACTTTAATAAGTATTATTCAAACTATTAATCCTATAGCTTTTACTTCTAATCTAAACTCTTTAGATTAAAATATTATTTTTATATTAGTAGTAATGAAATCTGGAGGGTTTTAATAAGAGTTAATCTAGTATACCTTGAAAGCCTCCTATATTACTTTTACTAAGATATTTAATAAGAAGCGAGTAGTATTAAACGCCGTAGTAGTATTAATAATATAGAAGATAAAGTAGCTATTGATATAGATAATATTAATAATTACTTTAAAGTTAAACTTAATATCTTCTTATATAGTAAAATGAAAGTAGGAAGAAATAATATTATATATCTAGTACTAGTAGTAGTACTACTCGAGAGCTTCGAAGGTATAGTACTTAATAGGATATCCCATTTTAGTAAAGATATTATAGAAGTATATTATAGCTAAGTATCTAATTAATAGTAGAATCTCTATATCTCTAACTCTATAAAATAAGTAGAGGTAAGTATTTTCTCCTTATTAAGGAATATCTATAGATGTCCTTATTTTCGAATAATAGGTATAACTTTTTTACTTTAGTAAAGCTAGTTATATATATTATTAAATGTTATACTAAGGTAATCTATATCTGTGAGGTAGAGTAAGAAAGGGGTATTATATAATACTATATAAAACGTAATAATACTAAGTAGTATAAAAATATTAACTATTCTAAGTATTATAATTGGGGTAGTATTACTAAAGTAGATTATAACTAGTTCGTTTTATAGAGGTATAAAAGTTATAAAAGGGTTAACTATCTACTTAAGAATTATAAACTAAGAATACCTAGTAGTTAAGAAACTAGTAATACTTAAATTAAATAAAATCCCTTAAAAATAATAGTTAAATAATAGTTCTTAAGTGTAAAAGTATATATAAAAGTTATATCTATATTCTTAGCGATCTTAGGGGTAGTAGTATTTAACTTAGTAAAAGTATATAGTACTACTTAATTTTAGAGGATTTAAGTAATTTTACCTCTATTTATAGTAATAGGATACTTATTAAAATATATTATAAAGAACTATTTAGGGGTATTAGATATTATAAAATAAATAGGGGTATAGTCTTTGAGGTTATATTATATCTAATACTAGGTAATAAGCTCCTTATACTTATTATTTCTTAAAAATACTTAGAAGTTATTATTAAGGCTATTAATACTTTTATATTTAGCGAGAAAAGTCTAATATGCTATTTGAGTATATGCTGTTAAATTAGTATTTAACTTATATTTATTATATAAAATATATTACTCTTTAAAAGTATATTTTGTTAACTAGTAACCTATTTTATTATATATATAGTATTTCTTATTAGTATAAGTATATATAGAGGTTAGGGGAAGGTAATATCTGTTTTAAGGTAGTAGGGAGTAGTTAGGGGTATAGCTATAACCTTAAATATTATTTTAAAATATGTTATATATATAATTAATCTAAAATTATTTTTTAGGTATATTACTATTATTTCTAGTATTCTAAAAGTATTATGATTTTTAGAATATTATAATATTACTTATAGTTAAGTATAATTAGTTATAGAGATTCTAGGAAGTTAGTATAGGGCTAAAAATACTAATTAGTATTCTAGTATACTATAGTATATATTTATAAGTTAGTTATAGAAAGCTTTATTAGTATACTAATTAGTTTTAAATATTTTTTAGAAATTAGTAAACTTTATAATAAATATCTTGAGTATTTCTTTTTTATTCTAAATAAAATTCTTAGTTATTATATTCCTAAGAATAGTATTTTACTAGTTAGATAGGTAAATCTAGTAGATCTTATTATTTTTAAAGTACTCTTAAATATATATAGCTATTTAATTAAAATTAAGGTTTTAATTATAATATATAAAGTTATTAAAGTAAAAATTAAAAATTTAATTCTTTAGTATAATAGAAAATACTTTAGCTTATATATATTATAGGATACTGAGTTTAAAATAATAGTTATGAAAAATATTAATTTTAATCTTGAGAATATTATATAAACCTCTACTATACTTTATACTTTTATGATATAACTTTATAAAATCTATAGTATACTTAGTAAATAAGTTTTCGAATAGGGGAATAAGGGAAATATAAGAGTAATATTTAGGATAGGGATGTTATGTATTACTATTATTTTAATACGTTTTTTATTAGTAGGGGGTTTCTATACTATTTTTTTAGTAGTAGGAGTTCGCTATATTATATTACCCAGGAATTAGTAGTCTTACTAGTAGTAGTAGAAGTTATATGCTATATATAAGTAGTAGAGGAAACTAGGTATTTTATATGAATAGTTAAAGTTACTAGGTATATTGTGTAAGGTTTTTAGATATTAACTAGGTGTTAATTATAGGTGTTATAGCTATACCCTTAGGTTTAATAATATAGGAAAGTATCTTGATATTTTTTACTTTAAGGAAATTATAAACTTATTTAAAATAGTTTTTAATATTAGTCTTAAAGCCTAAGGTCTATTTCTTTATTTTATTAATCTTGTTAAAGGTTTAGAAAATAAAATACTTACTCTAAATAAATTAGTATAGTACTAAATAGATCTTCTCTCCTAATTTATTAACTTTAATTTTATAATTAATAAGAAAGTTTTAGAAATAGTATATAATATATTTATTAATTAGTTACTATGTTATTATAGGCTACTTATTAAAATCTATCCTAAAATAGTTAAAGAACTTATATCTATAAATCTCTAGATATTTATATTAAGAGATATAAAATATTATAAAGGTATTAATATCTTTAGTATTTATTTGTATAAAGTTATTATAGTTAATTCTAAAAAAATTTCTAAATAGATCTATATTAATAATAAACTTAAGATAGTCTAGGATTATATATTTATTACTTAGGGTTACTTAAACTATTACTATGCCAGGGCTTACTCTAGTATTTAGTTTAAAGTATAGTTTAGATATATTAGTAGGGGAGTATAGGGGTATTGAAAAGGGAATAATTTTTAAGAGGGTATAAGGGTTTTGAGATACTGTATAAATCTCTTAAGTATAGGAAGTATAAAATACTATAAATTTTATATATTATAAGTATTTAGTAGTATTCTAAAAAATATTATATTTACTAAATACTTTCTAGTATATACTAAAAAGTGTTTTTTAAGTTTATTTCTTTAGTATCTTATAGAATAAAATTAATATGTTAACTTAAAAGTATTTTACTGGGGATAAAGGTGAGGGTAATATCTATAAGGTATCTAAGTTAATACTTATAATCTCGCCTTATATAGATTTTAAGTAGGGTTTGTAATTATTTCTTCTTGTATAAAAACCTTATTAATTTATAGTATAGTAATGATAGATAAGTTAACTATTAATTAGTATTAGTTTATCTGGAGGGTAATATATGCTATATATAATCTTGTTGTATAAGTATAAAAAGGTTCTAGTATTTATTATTGTTATTATTACGTTATATGCCTATGTATAGGTATATAAAGCTTTAGATCTATAGTATATTATAGTATTTGGCTATAGCTAGTAATAGGTATTACTAGGGGGGATAAGGGTATATAGTGATATATATTTTATACTTATAAGGCGTATAGATATGTATACCGAATGATGTATAGAGGTGTATATGCCTTAGGCGTTAACGTATACCTTGTAGTATAGTATTACTAATAATAAAATTTCTTAAAAATATATATTTAATCTTAAAATACTTTTACTAAATTTCTTAATATAACTAATAGTTATAGATATCTATATATCTTAACTTTATATATAGTTAAACTATTTTAGCTATTACTAAATATATTATTTACTAGTTATTATATTAGATTTGGATAGCTAAGCGAAATTTATATATTTTACTTTTACTAAATATATTTATCGAGAAATCTACTTAAAATATAGTAATAAAATAGCTAGTAAAAATAGCTTCTTAAGTAGCCTAAGATAGTACTAAAAGCTTTACTTTAGTTATTAAAATAGTAATAGTATTTT
>RYZW01001275.1:0-17567 GCA_004367215.1 Colletotrichum trifolii | reverse complement strand
GGGGGGGGGGTAGGAAAGCTAAAGTTATACTTCAGGGGGTAATATATCTACTAATAGTCGTAGTAGAGAGCGAGCTATTAGCCCCTCCCCTCTCTTCTAGTATAAAAATATAATAATATAGTTTTAAGATATTATTTAGACTTATATTTAAGCTAGAATAGAGTTTATGAAGTTCATTATTACTAATCTATTTTCCTATTTAAAAAAGTAGTATTTCTAGAAATCTATAATAATAATTATCAAGTTACTATGTAGCTTTACTAAGATTAGTATTTACTAATAAGTAACCTATTCTGAATATTATAAAGAGTAATTATATATAGAAACATTAATATATAACTAATATTTCCTTACTTTATGCTTTACTAATAAAAGTCGTAGTTTTATAAATATATAGATAAATAATATTTTTAGTCTTTCTGATACTATATTCTTATATTATAAAAATAAAGAGTTCTAAAAAGTTCTATTTAAAATAAAACTTAAGACTACTCTTATAAAGATAACTTTTTTTATATTCAATAGAAGCATTTCGAGCTTTAAAAGTAATACTTTCTACTTATACTAAAAATACTAAGAATAAAAACTAGTATTCCTCAATATGTATACTATACTTAAGTTATTTATAGAAGTATATATTAAATAATATATATATATATATATATATATATATATAAAGTATACTTTACTTTAATATACTAATCTGAAGTATTATCTAACTTTTCATATGTTATATAAGAGTAATAACGTTCTCTTCATAATAATATTATACTTTATAAGTACTTGAAACAGTAATTTAAATATCTTTACTATAGCTTTAATATTATACTATTCAACTTTTCCTAAATATATTTCTACATTTTTACTCATAGTTTATTTACCAATAACACTAATTTTCTATCCTAACTAAGATTTATAATAATTTTAAGTTAAGAGATAATAACTAGTAATGGCTAATTTGATTTTTATAGTAATTTTATATATTACCTTTTTACTAACAATAAAAGAATTACTAAGAATATATGCATTTTAGAGATTTATATTATAGTAGTTGATATAGAATTCATTTATATTATTACTATATTACTTAAGGAAATCCTGAAATACTAAGATTTCTCTTCGAACTTAACTATTATATAAACTAATTTATATTCATTGTCGAAGTATTTTATGAAACTTAATACTATTAAAGAGAAGAACTAAATAATTAATATTATAATATTAAAGTAGTTATACAAGTATTATACACTTTATTAAATATAATAAACCAATAGAAATGATAATATTACTAGTATTTTTATAAAGTATATTCTAAACTATACTTTTCAAAAGTTTATTGCTTCGAATTATATAACCATTTAAATAAAGAAATAGGTTATTCAAGTAGAATAGATAAAAATGATAATATAATATTATTAGATAAAAGGTAATAATATTACTTTTGATAATTATTTTATAAATACTTTTAATATTATTTTTATAGTATCTTTAATACTCCCGCTTAACGTAGTAGTTTAATGTCTAGCTAGCTCTTACTATTATAGCAAGAGTAATAGGTTCGAATCCTGTAGCAGGTAAGCGTGACTAGTAGGTATATATATATATATGTTTTCCGACTATATAAACTATATAGTAACTACTACTAGCTATCGGTACTTACTACTTACTATTAATAGCTGGTGATTATTAAGAGCTAGTAATAGGTATTACTGGCTAGCTAGTATTAGTATTATATAACTACGATCTTTAAAGAGTAATTATAATAGATATAGGCTTATACTTTTCCTTGATAGTTTTTCCGTATTTATTAGCTATTATATTAACTAACTATATTTACTACCTGAGGTTTTCTCCGTTTAAATGGTTCCTTAGAACTAGTAGTATCTATAGGGTTTAATATACTAGGTATAGTTTCCTTTAAAGGGTCCCGAGAGATATATGACTTTAAATAGATCAGAGACTTTCAATATAACCAATTATTATTATAGTATCTTTAATACTTATTTTAAAGTAGTTTAGTATTAGTCTTTATATAACAATAAATAAGTATTAAATATATAGTAAGAAGAAAAGGTTACTAGTATTAGTAATACTATACTATATGGTATATATTGATATACTTAAGCTACATATTTATATATATATAGTATATATAGTTATGTACTTCTACGTATATATAATATATATAGCTATATACTTTCTATACGTTACTAGTAATACTTATTACTAGTTATAGTTTAGTATCATAACAATTAGTAAATAACTATTATACTAAAGGTCTAGAGCTTTATATAGTTATATATAACTATAGTTATATATAACTATAGTTATATATAACTATAGAATATAATAATAATGATAGTAATAAATACTAGAACTGTTTTGTATTTATATAATAAGGTTATATATAGTATGTAATTATCCCTATTAGATAAACTAATATATATATATATATAGTAAAAGGTTAAAACTCTAAAGATAAAGTATGGTGCGTTACGTAAAACTTATTAGAAATAGTAACTTTAAATATTCTTTCATAGTAATATATGAAGAGGAACTCTACTCTTTTTATATAATATTAGAATTAACTATATAAAAATATAAAAGATATAGTTAAAAGAATATGTTTATAATAAAGTTTATTTTTAGATTAGGTATGAATATATAGAGCCAAGAGTTAAGAAGGTTCTCTATAGTATAATAATATTAATAATACTATATTCCCCACTAAAGTCTACTATAAAAACAAATCATTTTCTCTTGTTTAAAAGAAATATTTTTATTAGTAGAAAGAGTTATATAAAGATATTCTAGAAGATTATAGTGGAGTATTCTTATAATTAAATCCATATATATATATTCTTCTAAGCTTTAAGTACTATAAATATACGTTAATATTAGCTGTTGAATAAGCTGTACTTTGGTGTGTACTATGTAGCTGTCCCCAGACTTTTGAAGCCCAGCTGTATAAAAGAATATATGTTATATAAACCTAAGAGTAATTTCAATTATACCTAAGACTTAGGGATTAGGAAGATGTTATAGAGATAGATGTATTTTATATAATTACTAGTTTTATATAGAAGAAATAGGTAATAATTTATAATATAGAAAATATTAAGTTTTTTATTTTACTTTAAAGAAAGTCTTATAATAAGCTATTCTAGAACTTCTTTAAAGAAACTAAAGAAGCTTTGATTTTATTTATGATAAGAGCTAGGAAGAGATTCTAATATATATTTACATATATTCTTTCCATTTTTTCTATAGTCTAAGTCTTTAATTATAAGGCTGTTAGAAGTGGTAGTATTTTAAGATAAGATAATATTACTATTTCTATTTTAAGAATTATAAAGAAGACTTTTCAGGCTTCAAATTAGTTACTCTTTAGAGACTAGTCTTTTTATTCTTCTGATTTAAAATTCACTAAGAATATTTAATTCTAGATAAGAAATTAATCTGAAATATACTATAATATTTAACAACTAAGCGAACAAAGACTTTATAATATTATCTTTAAAACACAAAAGACTATTTCTAAGTAATAGCTGAAATATTTTATATATAAGATACTTAAGAGGTATTACGAATTTATTAAATTAGAGGGGGAAATATTAGATAGTAGTCATCTCAAGAGAATACTACTAATTTTAAAGTATCTTAACTTTATAAAATCTTATTTAGATAAGTATATTTACTCTTCTATTTATTTACCTATAAAATATTAAGCTAATACTTAAAACCCCAGAGGAAATATTTAATGTTACAATAGACGCATTTTGTAGTATACTACTTTACTAACAGAAAATATCTATATATTCTAAAGTTTAGTCAAATACTATAACATTACTACTAAGTTTCTTTAATGTATAAATATTAGTTGAAACTCAATAAGAAGTAAGAAAAACTTTAGAGAAAGAAAATTAAATTATAAGGTAATAAGATAATAGAGTTTTAGTTAGGAAGAAAGCTTAGTTAGAGTTAGGGCTTAGAGTTAGTCATAATATATATGAAAAAAGGCTTTCAAGAGGGTCTATCAATTTACCAAAATGCCTCTGTCGCAATACCAGGAATCCCCGGAGGAGGTGTAAGACGACGGTGAGCAGGTGCAGGAAAAGCAAGCAAAAGAGGCGGCAGTGGGAGGGGCTGAAGGGCGGTCTCCGTAGTAGTGAGGTAATTACGCAGTACAGGTAAACGACTGAGCTTGGTGCAAGGTGTGTTGTACCGTAAGGTAGGCAGCAGGAGAAGGCAGGCGGGATGGGCGAGAGCCAGTAGGCAAACGTGCTACGGCTACCTACCCAAGCGGTTGACCCCAGAAGGAAAAAAAGGTGATCAACGTACGGATACAGTTAGCCTCGACATACATGCGTAGTGGTATTGTGTATCGCTTTTTGGCCACCCGCACTACCTAGGCACCTTAGGTAAACCTGAGGTACCTTATCTACACAGATAGATACGGGTCAAGACTGAACGTCGGAAATGCAACAGCGCACGGCAAGACCAAGCAATGTGTGGCCGGTGCTGCTTCCGTACGTACCTAGCAAGTACCTAGATAGGCGCCTGCCTTGCCCGCGTAGGTCAGGTCTCCTTGAGGTAGTGCCCGGGCCTGGCGCAACGTAACCCTGAGAGCATGGGAGCCCTTTTGAATACATATTTGGAAATTTGTCTCTGCTTTACTCCGTACGGCGTGGCGCATGATCTTGAGAGTGTGTGGGAGACAGGCCTGATGCCACAGATAGATTCAGGGGTCCGCGTGACCCTGGCCCAGTATTATGGACCCATCCTGGAGCCAAGACTGTGGACTTCTACTACGTAAGCCTCAATGCCCCAAGCGCACCACGAAAAGGGGACCTAGGTTGACCCCTTTCTCTTTCTCTACACAGTAAGCGCTGCACTAACGGAACCAGGAAGCTGCGCACATAGCTGTCAGCCACCTAAACAGAAACGATAGATTCAAATTTGCGGTTGTGTTCGGCACCAACCTCTCGCTATCAGCATTTGTGCACAGGACAGTGGCCCAGTTCTCAAACTGGTAGGTGAGGTTACCTACCTCTACCTAGGTAGGTATGCAGTGCACAGTGCAACAAGAAGCAAGTCGTCTAGCCTTACCTAGAAGAACGTCGACAGGGCCGGGCCTGAGCACCTAAGGTAAGTGCCCATTTACTTGTACTTAAGTGACCCAAGATGGTCACGTAAGGTAGTTACCAACTAACAGAGATACCTTCAGTGCCTTAGGCAACTTACCTAGGTACCTACCTAGGCACTTGGGCCACATCCTTTCCACCCGACGTCGCCTTACCCCGGACTTGTTTTCCCCGCGTTCTCCAGCAGCACGTCCCTCGGACTGGAAGCTGGTTTCTGCCATGCTGAACCGCGCTGCGTTGGCGCATTAGAAGCTGCAAACTTTATCGGACCAGCACCTGCGACATGTTCAATGGTTACCATAGGCAACTGGCTTAGGTATTACGTAGGTAGGTAGTTGTATCAGCACCTATGGGTACCTGTCTATCTGCACCGGCCATGCGTTGTTAATTGCGCGTTTGATGGGGCGCTTTGTCTCAGGTACCTAGGTTCCTCTTCATGGCCCGGTTGAGTGAGCTGGCATTAAGCTTACAACCTGCAACAGTATGGAGCACAATGTGCACAGTAAGGTTCCGATCCTGGCGACGGAATTCGCTGCGATAACGGAGCTGAAATGCGGAGGCACGTAGAATGTGGAAGATATGTTTATCAGTACCTGAATTATTCATCTGCGACCAATGCACCGTGAATTGGCAACCAGAGCGAGCCTCGGCTGTTGACGGCATCTCCTTGCCCATATGTATGTACACACTTTGTACTCCGTCTATGTCGCGATACTCTTTGCTGAATACCCGCACCGTCATCGATTCCCGTCTAATCAAGACCACAATGTCGCCAGCAGACTCCATGATTGCTGTCGTTTACAACGGCCCGCGCAGCATATCCGTTGAGCAGCGGTCTATACCGAAGAGTAGGTTGTCCGCTGCGTCTTCATCCAATTCAGTCCCATGCCTTTAGCGCACACTTAGATCACGGCAGTTCAGGACGAAGGTGATATCATCATCAAGACTCAGATGACGGCACTTTGCGGCTCGTGAGGCGTCCCAGAAAGGCAACCTATGTTGTCCACCGCTCACTCATCCGTAGAGAGCTTCATGTCTACCGCGGGTCATCAACCTTCAGACACTGGCTTCATCATGGGCCACGAGTTCACAGGCTTCGTCGTCCAAAAGGGCGCCGCCGTGACCTCTTTCGAAATCGGCGATAGAATTGTCTCCCCTTTCACCACCTCCTGGTGAGTCTCGCCGAGAGCTCCTCGCGACATGGTAGCGCGTCTGACAGCCTGGGCCCGTATTTCCCGAAGCCTCAAATGTTTTTATTGCAAAAACGGGTACTCGTCGCGTTGCATCCGCAGCAAGCTGTTCGGCTGCAGCGTACTGGACGGCGGGCAAGCCGAATACGTGCGTGTCCCAGACGCCGACGGCACGGCCATGAAAGCACCAAGTACCATATCTGACAAGGCCCTGATCCTGATGGCCGATATTTGGCCGACTGGGTTTCTTGGAGCAAAGACAGGCTTCAATATGCTTAAGGAAGCGGAGAGGTCCGCTGCTACCATTGTCGTGATTGGTTGTGGTCCTGTTGGGCTGTGCGCCATCATCTCTGCCCTCGAATACCGTCCTAAGCATGTATTTGCCATTGACAGCGTCGATAGTCGACTGGCGCTTGCGGAGAAACTCGGCGCAGAACCCTTGAATTACAAGACAGACCGCGAAGGATTTGACAGGCGTATCAAGGAGGCAATCGAGGGCCGTGGAGCTGACGTTGTGATTGAGGTGGTAGGCCTCAGCCCCGCGCTTCGAACTGCTTTTGAAGTGGTTAGGCCGTGGGGGGTCATTAGCAGCATTGGCGCACACAACGCAAGGGTGCGCCCCGGGCCGAGAGGACAAGAGTATTGCGCCCACGACACACTAACTAGTTGTGCAGATTTTGTGGTCTGGTGACGAAGCTTATAGGTGAGACGAACGACTTATTCTGAGAGCATTGGTGAGCTGACAACCACAGCAAAAATTTGAGGTTGCAAATGGGACGTTGCCCTGTCCGATCAATCTTCCCCGAGGCGCTGGTAATGCTGGAAAAGCATCAGGATAAACTTGGGTGGGCGACCCAGCATATCCCTTGGTCGATTGGCCTCGCCGACTGACGATGATCCAGCTTCATGTTTGACCGCATCATGCTTCTGAGCGATGCAGTAGAAGGATACGCGTTGTTCGATGAGATGAAGGCCCAAAAAATAGTTTTCACTGTCTGATTGACAAATGGGCTGCATCAAAAGAATGGAGCCGGTTGGTAAGGAGCCATAGCGGTCGATAAGAGCCTGACGAGGGAGATGCGAGCCTCATCATGCCAGTTTAGTTTTGTCTCGGCTTCACAATGCCTTCATGCATGAGATAATACGATATCGTCGAGTCATCGTGTAAGACGGCGAGCAGCAACCTCTTCTGGCGTAATGCGCCACGCCAGTCTCGTTCGGCGCTGTGTGCGATGTCATGATGATGAACGATCTCGCGAGGTAGGGCGTCGATAGAATCGAATATAGCAGCGAAGGAAGACAGGGTCCACTGCTCGCTGAGATGGACTGGAAGAACCCATTCGTATTCTGGTATTTGGTTCGGCGGCCTCCCCGTGATTTGCTCTACTTCCAAAGCCTCGACTTGTTCGTCGGGATGCATGTAAAGCCTGCTCGGCGGCAGACCGGAAATGATGGGTCTCGGTCTGGGCCGGTCCTTCCAATGGACCTGTACGTCGATCCAGTCATGTTGGTCAGACAGGTTGCTGAGGACCCGAGCGGTCAAATGTGCCAGTTGTTCGTTGAGGTCCATCGTGCAGACGCTCGATGGACGGATTGGGTGGTGAATTGAGGGCGGCGCCGTCGTTGACAAGCGGCAAGCAAACGAAGCAATATGAAGGGATTTGTTGACACCCAGTTTGTACTGCGCAATATCATTCCTGGCATTGCGACAGAGGTCTTTTAGTAATACGCCGTTTTTGTTATGAATAACGCGCTCGAGAGGCAGAGTTTGCACCAGTTAAACCTCGGGTAGCTAGTGCTATCTCCACAGGCTTTACCCTATTTAAGCTATTTGGAATAGAGTTTTATCTAGTAGATCTAGCTACATTTAGTTATATATAATATATATAAAATAATATTCTCTAAATATAAGTAATAAGTAAGAGTTTTATAATATATAAGATTTATTAAATTAAATATATTTAGTTATTTTTACCTTTTACCTGAAATAATATCTAAGCTTATCAATAACGCTATACTATATAGCATACGCTACTACGTATAGTATATATATTTCTATAAATATATAATATATATAGCTATATATCTCTCTATATATATAGTAGATATAACTATATACTTCTATTAAAAGCTAGTTACGAGAAATACTTTAGTAATACATTAATAGTATTATAATAGATTTAAAAAGTTTATAATTAAGGTAAAAACTCTTTACTAGATAAAGCGGTAATAGTTATATAAAGCTTTAATAATAATATCCTATATAAATCCTAAAGCTTAGGTTTATAATATACTTTTTACTACCTTTCTACTTTATTACTATTATGATATATAATATTAATAGTTTTACAATATATTAGTAACCTCTAACTAATTAAATCAGCCTAATTAATAAGAAAAATCCGTTTAAAATACCTCTCCTAAATACTACTAATATTAAATAATCCTACTGATAAGAAAATTCAAATACTATTAATATCAGATAATCTTACTAATAAGAAAATTCATACTACTTTTACCCTAAATAATCTTATACTATACTTTCCCCTTTATTAATCTATAACAAAACCCTTTTTTTCTTTATATAGCTTTACTTTCTTCTCTCTAGACTTATATAACCTCTTATTTTATACCTACTATAATACTACTATTTTGCTACTTTTCTATTCTCTTTCCCCTTTTTATATTTTATTTATTATTATATTAATTACTACTACCACTAGTTCTAAACCTCTTAATAATAAACCTTCTTACTACTATACCCCTTCTAAACTTACTACTTATATTTATAATAGTTATATTATAAAAAGTAATTCTAATGATAATAAAAGTTAATTTTTTAACATAATTATCTCTACTTATTTAAATTTTTATTCTAAGTGAAATAAAAATAGTATTACTTATCCTTATATACTAGATTATAGCTAATCCTACTACTAATATTTTGTGAGAATAGTTGTAATATTAAGGGTATTATGCGATTCTGCTAGCTACTACCCTAATCTAGTAGCTTATATAAGATATAACTATTCTATTTCAACGTATTCGGATACTTCATTCTAGTTAGAAAAAGATATACCTTTTAATAACTTACTTTTAAACTATATACTATACTATTTATTTATTATAGTTATAAGCCTAGTTATATTTAATTATCTCTAAACCACTTATAATTAATAAATATAAAAGAAATTCTTTTTAATCTATCTTATTAGTTCTTTAACTTACTACTTAAAAATAATATACTTAATAACTAGTAACCTTAATATAATAGTTAAGCTATCTAATAGCTCCGATTTAAACTATTAATATATTACGTTTTCCTTCTATATAACTAGTTAAAATATATAGTAATATATTAATCTAAATACTAAACCTGTCCTCGATATTTCAAAAATACTTAAACTACTTAAATTTAATAAATAGCTTAAATAAGAGAATATTACTTAAGAGAAAATTAAAAATATTATTCTTTATATACCTATTATTCTAGGAGTTTTTAATTATTATTCAGTAAATCTTAAGTTTCAAGTAATTCGAGAATCTAATTATAAAAAGACTAAGAAATATTATAATATAATTTAAATATAGATTAATACTACTATTAATAATAGCTTTCTAATACCTACTTAAATAGAACTTTTTGATAAATATAATATATCCTTTTAAGCTTTCCTAAAAATTCTAAAATATTAATATACCTAGAATAATTTAGTTATATAATAATAAGTTAGAGTTAAATATAAGAAAATCCTTGAGAAAACTAATTTGAATATTTTTAGTTTAGTATAGTATAATAAGTAGTATATTATTTACTTCTAAATAGTTATATATAATATCCTAGAAATCTAGGGAACTCTTATAGTTAAAGAGTAACTTTAAGCGTTTACATAATATATTTCACCCGGTTAAGCTATAACTTAGTATTAGGATATTATCTCGAGAGAGACTCTAAACCTCGAAGTTAAGACTTTAGCTGAATATGGAGAGATCTTTATTACTTTATTTCACGCTAAAGAGAGTTTATCGAAAAGCCGTAGTAAAACGCCGGCTGTCTTAAAATAAATATAGGTAAAACTCTTATTTCTTTACTACTAACCCTAAGCTATATACTACTAACTACTAAGTTAAATACTTAATTATACTTAGTAATTATATTATTACTTCTATAGTTACTACTTTCTAAGAGAAAAGTAATATTAAAAATTACTATATTACTATCTTTTTACTAGAGTCTTCTACTATAATCTAATACTATAATAACTACTTCTATTATACTTAATAGGTAACGTTTATTTATATTACTACTATAGTTATTATTTTCTCTTCTTATACTAAAAATATTCTTATTTTTTTTTACTTTTACTTTTAAATAAGTTATTACTAGTTTTAATAATATTATATAAATAATGGTAGATCTCTCCTTTTGTTTTTCCCTATTTTTATTAAATTAATTTCCCTATATGAGGATATTATAATATATTCTAGTAGTTATACTATACTTTACTAATATTATAACTATATCTTTAGCCTTATTAATACTAGCTTACCTATCTACTACTACTATATAATTATTGCTTTTTATTAATACTAATAATATCTTATTTATAAATAAATACTATTTATTACTATCCCTAATAATAAAGAAGAAGAAGAAGAAGAAAATAATAAGGGAAAAGAGGAATTCTATAGATATAAAAATATATAAGATAATACTCATCCTTTTATTTAATTTATTTATTTAGTACTCTAAAATTAAATCTAGTAGGTAGTTATATATATACCCTAGGGGTTATTATGTTACTCAATTTGTAACTTGTATAGCTTTTTGCTATTGGTAAATTAATATTAAACTATTATTCTTTCTTATATCCCTATATTATAACTTAAATTGTAAAATAACTTTATTATTAGTAAAGCCTTCTAAAAGTTCTTTTATTAAAGTATTATAACCCTTCTATTTAACTAATATATTATAGTTATATCTTTACTTTAGTATATTTTTCGCTATAAGTATCTCTTTGATATTATATTCTTCGTAAGCTTTACTATTTTCCCTAGTAAAAACTAGTATAAAATCAAAATATATATCTATATGTTACTATATCAGTATTAAGATATCTTCTATTTATCTAATACAATTAATATAGAATATTAAGAAGATATTTATAGGGATATCTAATATGATATTTAATAATCTAATATATTAAGAATTTTATATTTAGAGAATATTTAATTAAGTTTCTTATTTAGCTTATTTATTTTCATATAGTATAGTAAAAGTTATACTTTATCCCCAACTTAGAACGTTCCAGCTATTTATTAAATTTTATTTATATTTATCTTATTATATTATTATATATATATTATTACTCTTTAAACTATAGTAATATTATTATTAAAGTAACATAAGAAAACTAAAGCTTATTTTCAACTAGAAAATATAGTTTGCTCTACTATTTAGAAATATAGGATAGGTATAATATTAAATGTATTTAGAAATTTATTTAGATTAATTTTAGTTATTCAAAAATCTTTATTATTGAGTACTAATTAGTAGGTAGTAATATAAGTTTACTAGTCTAGTTATAAAAAGATTAAATATATTTACAAGAAAACTTAAACTTTAAATACTATTCTTTCTATTTTATTATTTATCTAAGAATAAAATAATATTAATAATAATTATTATATTTTATCATCTAGTTAAATATTATTTAGAAAATACTAACCCAATCTAAATTATACTTAGTAATAATTAATATAAAGAAACTATAGAACTACTACTAAATATCTTAGGATTTCTCTATATAAATCTCAATAGTTATAAATATTATAACTTTTAATTAGGTATACTTTAATTATTAATCTATAATTACTATACAAAACCTTGAATCCTTTGTTTTAGTAGATAGTAGTTCTATTATAAAGTTAATAGAAATTTATAATTAGAATTTATTAAGAATTAGTAAAAAGTCTAGTAAGTTCTAGTAATTCTATCAACCCTTATACAAATACTAGTAAATATTATATACTTATATAAAACACGTAGTATTTCTTAATATACTATTTTAATACTAGTCTGATAAAAATATTATAAATATCAACTCAATGCTAGAATAATTTAAAACTAAAGAAGTATAAATTATTTAGAAAATTATAATTATTAGTAACTTATACTTAGGGAAATAGACTTAGCTTTAGTAGAATAAGGTATTATTACTATTTACTATATAATTCGCTATTTATATCTATATTAAAGCTTCTAGGGAGAATATCCTTATTACTTAGTAAATAGTTTCTAAGTAAACCTTATATATTAATATTACTATAATTACCTAGTTCTATAGTACCAGTAAAATAATACTTTAGAATATAATATACTTATCTAGTAATTTACTAGTAATATACTAATAGTTATGTCTTATTTATATAGTTCTTTCCTAACCCCCCTCTATTTATATATTATAAATTAGGAATACTAAGAAAGGCTTTTGTTTATTTTTATAATTAATCTAGAGAAACTAGAAGACTTATATTATAGGTTTTAATTCTATTATATTATCTCAGTTTTATTGAGAAAAACAAATTAAATGTTTTACGAAAGAATCTAAATAATATTTTAAAATAAAGCTAAGTTCTAATATAATTTCTACTTATTTAGTTTATTATTCTAAGATATGTTTTAGGTTTATAAAAGATTCTAAGGTTTTATAGTTTAAGAAAGTAGTAAATAGCTTTACTATATTCTATAATTCTACTTATTATACTTTTAAGTATCATACTATTACTAGTAGTTTCTTATTATAAATAATATAATTCTACTAAATTAATATAAATCTAGCTAAATAATAAATAACTAGTTATAGTATACTATCTTTATTTTCTTATAAAAAATAACTATTTAATATTCCCCCTAATATTATAGAATACTATAGAAAGCTCGGGATTCTAACAGATATTTACCGCGGATTTCCTATTAGAAATTACCAGGATTTCCTACTAGAAATCACTAGGATTTTCTACTAGAAATTACTAAAATTTCCTACTAGAAATTACTAGGATTTCCCTAGGGATTTCTCTAGGATTTCTCTAGGATTTCTCTAGGATTTCCTTAGGGAAATACTATAGAAATCTAGGTAAATTCTAGATAGAAGAATTGAAGAATTATTAGCTTTCATACTATTATTTTACTAGTACTAAAGTATAATACCTAAGGAATTCATTTCTACTATTATATATTACTCTAAATACTATTAAATTATAATTAGTTCTGAGATAAGTATAACCTTAAATACCTCGAATACTTATTAATATATAATATCCTAGTAAAATTATATTTCTTTTCTATCTTAGCTATATAAGGAGCTCTATTAAACTAGAAAAATAGTTAATTAAATTATAATAGAAATTCGTAAATTTAAGGAAACTCTAGATATTATAGATATCTCCAGGAATTTTCTATTCCTATATAGTTTTATATTTTTCAAAGTAATACTAAATACTTTTCCTCACTTTAATAATAAAACCTAGATACTTTATCTACTTTACTAAGAATTTATATTTTTCTAAATTTAAATATAAACTAGCTTGTTATAACTATTTAAAACCTTATTTAACTTTATCCTTATAATTGTTCTTTAGCTTATAACTATAAATAATAATATTATTTAAATATACTATAATCAAATTATTAAGAATACCTTAGAATATATTATTAATATAGTACTAGAATGTTATAAATATACTTATTAGTTTAAAAGATATAATGAACTACTTAAATAAGTTAAAATAGATCTAAAAATGGTTTTATACTTATCCTCTACTATAATATAGAATTTATAAAAAGCTATACAAATATTAATTTCTATAAACTGTATTACTTTTAATAATTAGTATAATATTTCTTTAATTGATAGTAAGGGATAATAGTTATAAGTACTAATAGTATTAAAAGTACGATAATTTATATAAAACTACCATTTCCCCCCAGGTTTCCTAATAAGGAAAATAGGTACTTTAGCTATAAATAAGCTAGTATAGACCTAACTCTTATTTGTTAGGTCTATTATTTAGTATTAAACCTCGAGGAAACATTCCCTTAGTATATTATAGAGTAATCCCTATAATAAGTCTAGTTCTATTCTATTTAGGTTTTTTTAGTAAATATAATAATTAAGGGATTATTAGTAAAGTAGGAAACTAGAGGTTTTATCTTTATTAAATAAGTCTATAAAAAAGGTATAAATAGCTAGTAAGATAAGTATCAGTTGTTTTGAAGCTATAGGTAATGAATTTACTAAGGTTATATTAATCTATACTAAATTATTTACTAATTACTTATATTTCTTTTCTCTTAAGCTAGAAGATATTATAACTAGTAGTTTAATAAGGTTTATGAATCTATATATATATATTTCTTTTAGTATATTACTAATAGTTTAGATAATTAAGCTACTAATTATATCTATTTATATTTACTTCTTTATAGGGTTTAAAATAACCTATTAGTACTATAATTATAGGTTTTTAAAGATAACCAAGTATATTATTCCTAGGACTATATAGAATAAGGTTTTAGATACTTATTTATCGAAATTAATTTATATTAAAGCTATTTTAGTGATATAAGTTTCCTAGTTAGTGCTTAGAATAGTACTTAATTAGTATAATTATAGTAATATAATTAATATTAAAGTCTGATATTCTATAAATCTCTTATTAATTACTCTATAATAATTATAATTACTATCAATTTAGATGAAAGTAAAGGATTTATTTTTTATTAATACAAAGACTAAGAAAAATAATTCATATATTTATCTCTATATTTTCCTAGTTTTATTTATTATTATAATATTATTAGTAGTAATATTAGTTTACTTCTTAAGGGGGTTTTTCTAGGAAACTAGGTTTTTTCTTTATTATCTATAATTCCCTTATCTAACTATCAAGCTTAAATATTAATATTAGATATTACTACTAAGTAAATAGGTTATAATCTATATTCTATAGCAAGATAGTCTTTAGTATTATAATATATTTAAATACTAGCCTATATATATACCTAGATAATTATAGAGTTTACTTACTAAGTTTTATATATACATATAATAAGAGTTAATTAAAGTTTACTAGTTATAGTAGTTTATCTATTTAACCCTTTATAATAAGAAATAGTAGTAAGATAGTAGTATTATATTAGTACTAGAATAACTTAAATTACCCCTATATTTATTATTTATATATCCTTATTCTAATAAACTATTAGTTCTAATTAAAATAGGAGCTAGGGTTAGCTATAGTTTCGCGACTCTATATTAAAGATCTTAAAGTTTATTATAATTCTATAATAGTATTAAATAGTAGTATAGTAATCTATCTAGCTAATATTTATAGCTAATAGTAGTTATTTGAAGCTAATAGGAGAGAGCTAGTTAGAAATAGTTTAGCTAGATATCCCTTACTTAGGAATATTCCCCTACTTATCCTATAATTAATTTAAATTTAATAACAAACTTAGTAAATATTTATTTAAGCTTCTAATAGAAATAGTAAATCTTTTTAAAAACCTAGGTATAATAATAAAAGTTCTGATAATACTTAGTAAAAAAGTAGAAGAATATATTAATATCCTAGTTATACTATGATCTTTATGTTATATAAAAATTACTAATTTATATCTAGATTTTAGATAATAAGTTAATTTATAAGAATTATTAGAAGTTTTCAGGTTTCCTAATAGAAACCTCGTTAACTTCTAATTTATACTATATAGTTATCTATTATGTAGGAAAATAGAAAGTATTACTATTAAAAAAAGTACTAATAAAGAGTAACTTCTTCTTTAGAAGGGGTACTTATAATACTTAAAAGGCTTCGTTATAATTCTATTAGAGCTATATAAGAGTATTTTAGAGAGATTTGTTTTTATCTTCTACTAAATTAGTCTATTTTTAGTTTATTAGAACCCTTATTAGGAGTTCTAGAATAGTAGTATTTATTATTATCTTTTACTATTTTCTATTTCTTTTATATAATCTACTATTTACTACTAAGTTAAACTTAGGTAAGGAATTCATTAATATTGACGACTAGTTATAAGAAATACTTTAGTAATACTTTAATAGTATTATAATAAACTTGAAAAGTTTATACTTAAAGTAAAAACTCTTTACTAGACTATAGGGGTAGTAGTAATATAAAGCTTTAATAGTAATATCTTATACAAACCCTAAAGCTTAGGTCTATAACGACTTCTATACTTTACTAGTAATACTTATTACTAGCTATAGCCTAGTACTAAGATAATTCAAAGTAACTATTATACTATAGATCTAGAACTTTATAAAGCTATATATATAATTATATAATATAGTAATAATAATAATAAATACTAGAACTTTTTTATCTTCATATAATAAACTTATATATAGTATATAATTATCTCTACTAGATAAACTAACACTAATTAATAGTTAATCTATCTATTACTACTATACCATAAATTAGTAAAGCCTTTTATACTAGAAAAAGTAATTATAAACTACTTACCTAAGATCTATACAAAATAAAGAATTATAAATATTAACTTAAATATTTTAGAGATATTTCCCTTTACCTAAATCCTCAATTAGGAATTTTTAAGTTATATATTAACCTTTTATTGACATTACTATTAAATAGTTAATTATATATTTTTCAGATAATTTAGCTAAGAATATTCTATAAGATAGTAGAGAAATTAATTTAAATAAAAGTTTTTAATACTAAATAGAGAGTATTTAATAAATATAATAACTTTTTTGGAGTATTATTAGATCTTAAAAATATATAAGATTTATACTATTTTATATTTCTTATATTTAAGAGATTTATATAGTATCTTAAAAACCCCTATCCTTTCTTTAAAACTTCTTTTTTAAAGACTCTTTACCTTTTCTACTACTATTTCTAAACTATACCCTAAATTAAACTTTACTATAATAATACTTTAAGTGACCCTAAATAGTATTATAAAATTATAGAAAAACTTAAACTATATATTAATATAGATTTCTTTAGAAAACTTCTTAAAATTAATTATACTAGATTTATAGAAGTAAGTATTAAAAGTATT
This sequence comes from Colletotrichum trifolii, assembly GCA_004367215.1. Taxonomy (NCBI): domain Eukaryota; kingdom Fungi; phylum Ascomycota; class Sordariomycetes; order Glomerellales; family Glomerellaceae; genus Colletotrichum; species Colletotrichum trifolii. Next base: position 114 of record RYZW01001275.1, on the reverse strand, counting down.
ACTATTTATATAGTATTTTATATTTACTAAGATAGTTTCATGAGGATTTATAATTATAAGTTCTTGAATTGTTTTAAAATAGATTCTGATAAGTAGCTTATAGAAATATAATAA
>RYZW01001264.1:0-20370 GCA_004367215.1 Colletotrichum trifolii | reverse complement strand
AGGAGCTTACTAGTAGCCTATTAGTACTTAACTTCTTAGGTATAATTATCGGGACTCAAGCAGAACCGGAATCAACCAGCCAGGTATAGCCTATAATAATAACTTAATCTTATACTATATATAATAAATATTATCAAGATAAAATTATATCTATACTATATTTTAATAATTATTTAACTTATTTAAAATAGGTTTAATAGAAGAATAAATTATACTAATTAAATAACTCTATTTAATATAGTAGTCTAATATCTAGCTAGCCTTTACTATTTTACAATAAATATAGTATATTTAAATCCTATAACGCATAAATATAACTAGTAGTAATAAACTTTCCAGGTATATAAATTAAATATAATAATTACTACTAACTACTAGCTCTTATTAACAACTATTAAGATGTAGTAACTATTAATAGCTAAAAATAAGTAATAGTAAATAGTAATAAGTATTATATAATAACCTTATTATAGAATAGTTTCTAGGGAATAGGTAAGTACATACCGCTATATGATCAGCTATCCTATTACTACAAAAGCCTATAAATAACAATTACGCGTAAAAGCTTGGTTTTCTCATATATCTATGTTTATTACAGTAAATTACTTTTAGCTACTTATAAACTAATAAATAGCTTACCTAGCTTGTAAAAGTAGTATTAACTACCTATTACTACTTATATCATAATACATAATAGTATAACTAATATATCCATTTAAGTAATAAAACTATGGCTTCAAACTATTAAATAATAAAGCTATTATAGTTACGATATTCGTGATAAATTACGAGGTTATAGTTGAACTATATTGTTTTTACTATATATACTATAAAGTGAAAACTACTCTATTAAGGAAAGTTATAACTACTTTATATATTTTATTTATAGGACTCCTTTTAGTTAATCTAGGGAAGTAGAAGCTTTACCTTCAAAAATAACTAGTTTCCTCGATTTCTTCTTATTAAAAATACTATCCTTACAAAATTACTAATCGGAATAATCAAGCAAACTAGATTAATATATAGACTTTAGTTTAAAAATAGAGTAATTATAATAATATTATTACTCATTAACTATAATAACTATTATAGTAATTAGAGTTATCTAAAATACGCAATACTTATAATAGTTATACCATTTCTAATTATAGTAGTAGTTATATTTCTATTTCATTTATAGTATCTATATTAATATAGGATAATAAAAATTATACTTCTATATAAAGTAAAAGTAGTACTAGTATTAGTAGTACTAGTACTTATTTTCTGTATAGTTAGGTTTACAAAAATAATAATAATACTGATAATAAAAATGATAATACTAATAATAATAATAATAATAACCTAAGACTTACTTTTACTGATAAGATACTATGATAAATAAGTAATATAGTATATAATTTGAATATAGGTTGTTAAAAGGTATATTGTATTCAAACTAGAATAAAATACTTAAACGTATATAAATAAAACAATTAGACTTTATATAAACTAGTATAGCTATATAGTAGATTTGGTGCTATATTTATTCTTATATACCTCCCAAGTAGTAGAACTACTAGAGATTCCTTCATAGCTTTCGAATGTTATACTAATGTTAATAGAATAAAGTAAATAGCTTCCTAAAATAAGTTTTAAGTATTTAAATAAAGGAAATTGATAAAATTATTATAATCTATTATATATTTAACTATCTTTCTTATATATTAATAGGAGTAATGAGTCGGCCCCTTCCGAAATTAATAGTTATCTAATTTTTATATACTGTAAATAAATTATTTACTTTCTTTTATTTACTAATTTCTTTCTTCTTATTTATACTAATATTTTGAATAGTTGCTTTCCTATACTTATAAGTAATATATTTTGTTAATATAGATTTCGTATAAGAGGGACTAATAGCTCGCTCTCTACTATAACTATTAGTAGATATATTACCCCCTAAAGTATAACTTTAGTTCTCCTACCTCCCTACTAACTATTATAGCTAGCCCTTAATTAATCTAGGACTAAATCCCTTATAGCCATAGTAGCTAGTATACCTACCCTATATTTATTTTCTTAATAATAAATAACTAATAACTTTTTCTATAATAACCTTATATACTCACACCCTCATACTTTTATAACTATATACAATTCAAATATCTCGAGATATTTAATTACTACTAACTATACTCTATTCGAATGATTATTATAACCTTAATATCTATAACTTTAATATCCTTATTATAGACTAAACCTTACCTATCCCTAAGACGAGACTTTGTACTACTAACATGAAAGTTCTCCGCTATTAATATAAACTAACTTAGAATCTCTATATAAGTATAGTAAGATTTAGCCTAATTTTATTAGTAAATAACCTTAATATATCGAATATAGCTAATATATATATAATATTCGTATAAATATAGATGATTCTAGTATAGCTAGATAACTTTTAAAACTTCTATAATTATATTACTTTAATATTCTAAAGTATCTAGTAAATAGTATTATAGTAGTATATTATAGTTATTGTATTAAAGGTCTTTGATCTATTTAAAGTTATATACTTCTCGGGAACCCTATAAAAGAAGCTATACCTAGTTATTAGCTCTTACTTTATAGGTTTTTGCTTTATAAACCTTATAGATACTACTAATACTAAAGAACTATTTAAACGGAGAAAACCTGAAGTAGTAAGATATAGTTAGTTAATATGAAAGCTAATAAATATAGAAGGTATTTCTTAAAAGGAAAGTATATTATATAAAGGAAAATATAGGCCTATATTCATTATAATTACTTATTATGGGATTATGATTACATAATACTAAATATTAGCTAGCTAGTAATACTTATTACTATCTAGTTATTAATAGTTACTAGTTATTAATAACTAGTAATAGTAAATACTAATAGCTAGTAGTAGTTACTATATATTTTATATAACTAGAAAGTATATAGCTACTAGTCGCGCTTACTTACTAAAGAATTCGAACCTACTAGTCTTACTTTAAAACGGTAAAAGCTAGCTAGATATGAAACTACTATATCGTGTAGGTTTATAGTAGTATATTATTATCAAAGTATTACTCAATTAATACCTAGTCCCCGATATTATTAGCTTAGTATAGTAAATTATAAGTTAATTGAATAATATTCTTTTCAATATCTATAAGCTATTTATTAAGTATAGTACTCGGGATATTTTTATTAGAATTTATTTTAATAAAGTAATAGTTTTAATTATAATAGCTCTAGCTAGATATTTCTATCCTGATTATATAGTTCTTTCTTCATAAAGAGCTATATAGACTTCGAGGAGATTTTAGTTCTATTATGAAAGATACAAAAAAGTAATAAATCACAGAATACTTAATTCTTAGTATTCTATTTTATTCTAGTTTTAAGAAGTTTATGAAAGTTCCTAACCTCATAACCTGAATAGTGACTTTTAGCTATATATACTAAATCCTAGTTTAAATAAAGTTATATTTATATAAATTATTACTATAAAGTCTTCTACTATTATAAGGTTAAATATTAGAGCTAGAGGTATAATTATCTCTAATAATAAGTAATTTCATTACTATTTTAACTAGTTATAAGCTAGTATGAATATAAATACTGTTATTAAGTAAGATTTATAGTTAGATCTATATATATGGTTAAAAGCTTAGATACTATTCCAGGTATAGAGCAAAGATAACCAAATAGATTTCGTATATTAACTTTAAGTATAATAATATATCTTAGTCATAACTAATACTATAACTATAAAACAAACATTTTAAGTCTTTTAAGAGAGGAGCTAGTAAGCTAAAGAATTCTTCTATGAAGGTTAAAAAACAAACTATTTTTATTAAAGATATATATAATATTACTACTAACTTTTTAATATATCCTAATCTAAATTATTTATTAAACAAACTTATGCTAGATTCTGCCTATTCTATTCCTAAATTCTAGTTAATACTATTTAATCCTCATTTAAAGGGTAGGAGGAAATTGGAATTTAAATTTATTTTAAATGTTTTTCATCTTTATTTGATTACTAATAGTAATAACTCTAGTATTCAAAATACTCTTTTTTGTTCTTCTTAAGAAACCTGTTTTATTTAGTATTTTGTATCTTCTTTCATTTTTTCTATATAAGTAAATACTCATTAGTTTTCTTTATTACTTTTTAATATTAGTATGTTTATCATCTTTAATAACTTTATTTAAAAGCATTTTATTTTTCAAATCTGAAAATAAGTTATAGATACTAAGAAAGCTTATTTCTCTTTTAATTTAAGTACCAAGTAATAATATGAGGATTAGGTATTCTAACTGAAGCTTTTGTTTTAGTTCTATCTTGCTAAATTCTTTAATTTGTAAAAGTATTTATTATTATCTCTATCACTTGAAATTATTAAAATACCTAAACTTAATAGTATTATTGAGAGATTAGCTACTATTTTGAAGAAACCTACTACTACTACTAGCTTTAAATACCTTTATAGTTATCCTAGAAAGGATTCTATTCCTATATTTCCCTTTAAAAATAAAGAAGATAACCTAATTAATAACCCTGTTATTAAAAATAAAGAAGGAAAGCTTAAACTTACTATAAATAAAGAAAAGGAGCTTGAATATATTATAAATCAAGACGAGGATAAAGAGAATAACATTAATGAACTAATTAAACTTCTAAAAGGAAATAGAAGGATTGTACTTAAATCTATCAAGAAGTCTATTGAAATTTGAAATTAAGAAATTTCTTCTAAGATTAATACTCTTAGGTATTATTCTGAAATTATAAAATATTAATTTATAAAATTAAATAAGAAATCTACTATTTCTAAGGATATTCTGATTATGTCTATTTTTTCTAAGAAAGGTAAGACTATAAGAAGTATAAAGCTTATCTCTTTTAGATAAGAATAATTAATAATATGTAATTTATTTGAGTTACTCTTTATACTATTTACTATTTAAGCTTTATTCTATTTTAGAGGCTTTATTTCTACATTATAATCATTAGTGGAAAGGATTTACTTTCTAATTACTTTTATTAGTATAAAACTAATTTGAAAGTAGTATATATTCTAGTTTTGAATCAGATTTATAAAGCTTTTAAGAAATATCTTAAAAATATTTAGATCTCTAATACTAATGAAATAAGTAGTTTAATTTAAGATTTTAGTATTAAATCTGATGTTTTCTAATTAAAAAGTAAGAAAGTAAGAAATACTAAGGAGTGTATTTAATTTAAATCATAACTAAAAGAATTTAGTTACTTTTGCTTTATACTTAGAATAGTATTTAAGCTTTTTACTTTATATATAGATTTAATTATAAATTTTACCTAATAATAGTATTTATGCTAATACTAGCTTATAACTAGTTAAAATTTAAATTCTACCTAATAATAGTATTTATACTAATACTAGCTTATAACTAGTTAGAATAGTAATAAAATTACCTATTATTATAGTTAACTATATTCCTAGTTCTATTATTTAACTTTATAGTAATAGAAGACTTTAGAGTAATAATTAGGCAGAATCTTATCTAAACTGAAACTTAGTATATATAGCTAAAAGTAACTACTAAGGTTATAGGGTTAAGGACTGTTCTAACCTTCTCAAAAATAGAATAAAATAGAATACTTATAAAAGCTAAGTATTTTATAATCTATTACTTTTTAATATTCTTTATAATAGAACTAAACTCTCCTTAAAACCTATATAGCTACTTATAAAAAAGGAATTATAGAACAGATATAGAAATATCTAGTCATAACTATTATACCTAAAACTATTATTTCATTAACATAAACTTTGATTAAATTATCCCGAGTATACAAATTAATTAGTAATCTATAGATATTTATAAGGATATTTTCTAGCTAACTTATAACCTACTATATTGTGCTAATAGTATTGAGGATTAAGTATTAATTAAGTAATACTTTAATATTAATATACTATTATAATAGTAGTTACTAGATATTTTAGAGTATTATAATATTATAATTATAGAAGTTTTGAAAACTATCTAGTTATATTAGGAGTATCTATATCTATATAAGTATTATTTATATATTAGTGATATTTAATATCCTAACATTATTTACTAGTAAAAATAAGTTAAGTCTTATTATACTTATATAGAGATTATAAGTTGGTTTATATTAGTAATAGAGAACTTTTATATTAGTAGTATAAAATCTCGTTTTAGGAATAGGTAGAATTTAGTCTGGAGGATAATAAGGTTATAGATATTAAAATTATGATAAATATTTAAATAGAATACTTATAGTTAGTAGTAATTGAATATCTTGAGATATTAAAATTATATATAGTTATAAAAATATAAAGGTATAAAAATAGAAAGTTATTAAAGAAAGAGTTATTAGTTGTTTATTATCTACGAAAAGGTTAATATAGGGTAAATATACTAGTTATAGTTATAAGGGGTTTAGCTCTAGATTAACTAGGGGCTAGTTATAGTAGTTAATAAGTGGGTAAGAGGGTTAAAGCTATACTTTAGGGGGTAATATATCTACTAATAGTCGTAGTAGAGAGCGAGCTATCAGCCCTTCCTATAATTAAAATAATAAAAAGAATTAAATTTATTTTTAGAATAGAAATATCTCTAACTCTATTACTAATACTCTAGTTATTATATAACCTTCTATTACTTAAGTATTTTAACTTTTTATTATTTAAATACTTTAAGTAATATTATTTATCTATTTATTTTCTAATACTTATATCCCTAGAGTTTTAGTAACTTAAACTAGGTTTTTTATTAGTCCAAATATTATATCTCAACTAGTTATAAGAAGATTTAGGAGTTAAAGTTTTAGATATAGTATTTTAATTACTAGTTTGTGAGAATAGGTATAGTACAAAAGCTACTATATGACTCTACTAGTTTATATAAAACCTAACTATCTTACTTATATATATCCAAGTATTCTATTCTAGTTTAAATATAACATATTCTTCAGTAACCTACATCTAGACTATATACTATATTATTTATTTATTATAGTTATAAGCTTAGTAGTATCTACCTATCTCTAAACTACTTATAATTAATAGTACTTATATGAAAAGTCTTTAATCTATTTAAAATTACATATTTCTAGGGAACCTTTTAAAGAAAACTATACCTAATAGTTAGCTCTTACTTTATATATTTTCTAGAAAATACTAGGTCTGAGGAACTATTTAAATAGAAGAAACTTTAAGTAGTAATAATATAGTTAGTTAAAGACGATATCTAATAAATATAGAAAGTATTATAGTATAATATAGGTCTACATTTATCATAGTTTCTTATTATAGGATTATAGTTATGTGATACTAATACTACTAGCTACTAGCACCTATTGCTAGCTATTAATAGTTACTAGCTATTCATAGCTATAGGAAGGACTAATAGCTAGTAACGGTTACTATATATAGTTAACGTAATTGGAAAGTACATAGTATATATCTACTAGTTACGCTTACCGCTACAGGATTCGAACCTACTACTTTTACAATAAAATAGTAAAAGCTAGCTAGACGTTAAACTACTACGTCAAGCGGGACTACTTATAAGTAATAAATATAAAAGTAATTCTTTTTAATCTATCTTATCAGTTTTCTAATATACTACTTAGAAATAAGAATATTTAACTACTAGTAACCTCGATACAATAGTAAAATTATCTAAGAGCTCTAAGTTTAAGTATTAGTATATTATATTTTAGTTCTATATAACTAGCTAAGGGATCTAGAAATGTATCATTCTAGATATTAAACCTAACCTCGATATTTCAAAACGAATTAATATACTCGACTTTAATAGCTAGTTTAATGAAGAAAATATTATATAATAGAAAGTTATAAATACTGAATTCTATATTCCTAAAACCAAAGCAATTTTCAACTATTATATAATAAATCTTAAATTATGAATAGTTTAAGAATCCAATTATAAATAAATAAGGAAGTAATATAATAAAATACAAATATAAGTTAATAATAGTTTTAATAATAGCTTTCCTATACCTGCTTAAATAGAACTCCGTAATATTAATAATATCTCTTTTTAAGCTTTTCTCAGAATTCTAAAATATTAATATACTTAGAATAACTTAGTTATATTGTAATAAATTAGGCTGAAATATGAGAAACTCCTCTAGAAAACTGATTTAAATACTTCTAATTTAATATAGTATATTAAGTAATATACTATTTACTTCTAAGTTATTATATATTGGATCCCTGAAATCTAAAAAGCTTTTAGAGTTAATGAATAGTTTTGAATATTTAATAAATATATTTTACTTAGTTCAAATATAGTTTAGTATTATAATACTATGAAGAGAGAAAATCTAAAATTTGAAATTAGGAATCTAATTAATTATAGATAGATATCTTAGTTTTATTTTATACTAATAAAGATTTAATAAAAGATTACTGTTGGTTTATCTAGTAGGGATATTTGTATACTATATATAATCTCGTTATATAGGTATAGAAAAGTTCTAGTATTCGCTATTATTATTACTATATTATATAGCTATATATATAGTTATATAAAGCTCTAGATCCATAGTATAGTAGTTATTGACTAATTACTATAGTATAAGATTATAGGTAGTAATAGGTATTACTAGTAAAGTATAGTGGTATATAGCTACGTATACTATACTTATATATAGGTATATAGCTATAGATACTATATGTATATAGAGGTATATATATTATACGTAGTCTCGTATACTATATAGTATAGCATTACCGATACTAGTAACTTTTTCTTTTTACTATATACCTTATACCTATGTATTTATAAATAAAAGCTAGTACTAAAACGCTGTAAATAGGTGCTAAAAGTACTATTAAAATAACGTTAAGAATAAGCGTAAAAACTGTTAAAAGTAATCCTTTTACCCTTTACTTAATAATACCTAAATACCTTTTTATTTATGTTACTTAAGTAACCTATCCCTCTATTTAAATAGTTTTACATTTTAAATCGATAAATTTCTTAAAAGTATAGTTCGGGGTATTGTTTGTGAAAGTATTAGTAATATTATTTTTTTTATTGATTTTGTATAAGTTATAGAGTTTATAATACATATATAACTATTTTAATACTATAATATCGATTATTAAGTATTTCTCTTTAGTAGTACTAAGCTTTACGAGGTATTTATGGAGTAAGTAGAAGTTACTATATATAATAGTTAGGATTCAGGGGAGATCTTAGTATTTAAGGATTTTTTTAAATAATATAATTATAGTATAAGCAGAGTTTATACTATTTATTATAGTACAAATCTTAAAAGTAAGTATATTCCTAGTAACTCTCTTATTTTAGTACAAAAGTAGTATATAAAGCTACTATAGAAGTTGAATTAGTTATTATTAATTATAGTTTCCTAGTTTAAGATTATTATAAATCCTAGTTAAGATAAGAAGTTAGTATTATTAGTAAAAGAACTATTAATCCAAATATAGAGGTATATTTTAGAGAAATTAAATAGTATAAAGCTAAGGTTATAATTAAGATACTTGATTTACTATTTAGAGTATTTGTTAAGAGTAGTAGTATTATTAGTAGAGGGTTAATATCTTTATATAATATATAATAAGTTAAATAATACTTCGGGTTAGTATATAAAGGTAAAGTGTATTCTATATATATATTATTTAATATATGTTTTCTTGAGTATTTTAAATATAGTATATATATTAAAGAATACTAGTTTTTACCTTTAGTATTTTTAGTATAGGTAGAGGGTATCACTATTAAGGCTTAAGATACCTTTATTAAATATAAAGAGAGTTATTTCTATAAGGGTAATTTTAAGGTTTACGTTGAATAAAGCTTTTTAGAGTTCTTTATTTTTATAGTAAAAGGAAATAGTATTAGAGAAGCTAAAAGTATTATATATATATATTTTTATAAAGCTAAAATCTTTATTAGTAAAGTATAAAATAAAGAAATATAGGTCAGATGTTGATATGTCTATTTATAACTACTTTTTATAGTTTCTAGAATAAGTTACTTACTAGTAAGTACTAGCTCTAGTAAAACTATATAATGGTTTAATAATAATTAATATTGATCCTAGAGGGTATAAACTTTTAAAGTAAGAAGGTAAGTTGATTATAATATTCTTTATTAGTTTTGTTTTAATACAGGTATACGTTTGAATAATATTTTAAAACTATATTATTATATTTTTATATTAGACGAAAATTCCCGCTTAACATAGTAGTTCAACGTCTAGCTAGCCTTTACCGTTTTATAGTAAGAGTAGTATGTTCGAATCCTGTAGTAAGTAAATATAACTAGTAAGTATATATATATATATTCTAATTATATAAACTATATAGTAACTACTACTAGCTATTAGTATTTACTAATAGCTATTAATAGCTAGTAACTAGGAATAGCTAGTAATAAGTACTACTAGCTAGCTAGTATTAGTATTATATAACTACGATCTTGTAATAAGTAACTATAATAGATATAGGTCTATACCTACTTTCTTTTTATATATATATATACTCTCTGTATTTATTAGCTATTATATTAATCTACCGCGTTGCTACTATTCGAGGTTTTCTCCGTTTAAACAGTTCCTTAGCCCTAGTATTAAAGGGTTTATAAAGCAAGAGCCGACTACTATTAGGAATAATATACTTGAGAGGTAGAGTTTATACTAGGTAAAACTTATATATTAGTACTATCTCTACGGGTTTTGCTTTATTTGAATTACTTAAAACAGAGCTTTATATAGTATATATAACTATATTTAGTTATATATAATATATACTAGAGTTTTCTCCCCTAACTATATATAACAATTAAAGGTCTTATAATATCAAAAGAACTACTAGGGTAAAAGTATATATTCTACTAAATTCATATATTTTCACTATTAAGATATCTATTAAAAATACTTCTTTTTTAGTTCTTAAAAGAACTAATTAGTAATTTACTTAATATAATACGTTTTAAGTAGAAACTAAAACCTATAATTTATAAGGTTACTTTAATTTTAAAATAACTATTTACTCAAACTTCGTTTTAGAATTTCTTTAAAAGTCTCTTTTGAATAATTTCCTAAAACCTAAGTAATACTAATAAACTTTTAAAAAGCCTGAGTTAAATACTTTTAAAAGCTCTATTTTTAGAAAAGTTAATTATGAAAAGGATTGATAATTGTTAGTAGATGCTACTAAAGAGGTTTATATAAAGAATATTATTGATTTGATAGAAAAAGGTTGAAAGTTTATATAGTTTTCTATAAATTCTATATTTTAAATATTTAAGATTAACAATATAAATAATTATACTAAGTTTATCTAATAAGTTAGATTCTTAAATATATAAGTAAAATACTNTAAGTAAAATACTATAGTACTAGTATTATTATATAGAGGAAGATATAATAATATAAGTTATAAACTTCTATAATTATTTTAGTATTATAAATAACTTATATTTCTAAAATACTCCTTTAGTATATTATAAGATATTCTAGTCCCCGAGACTTAAGTATTTTACTATAAAAATAATAATTAAAATATAGTTTTAGAAGTAGTAAAATACTATATATAAAGTTTAAGTAATTAACTATACTTTTCTATTATTAGAATAATTTAGGTTTATAAACTTATAATTTCACTAGTTTACTTACTAATTAAGTTTTATATATAAAGCTATATACTTATAATTTATAGTTACTTAGATTTAATACTTTGAGATAAAATTATCTTAACTATTATAAAAACTATATAGGGTTTCCCTAAAGCTTTATGGTATAATAAGATAGGTTATAGTATTTCTAATATTTTAGTAAAAGTTCCTATTATTACTTTAAATACTTAAAATAGTAAGATATACTTCTAGGGTTCAAATAAGTTTCTATACTTTCCAAAGTATAAGTTAAATTATTTATAAATACATTATTACTATATATACCCTTAATTAGCTTATAAAAGCTAGGTACTAAATACTCTAACTAAAAAGAGAATTAGATAATTATTTATTTTAGATCTAGACTTCTTAAGAAAAGTTTAGAATTTTAGATAATAGTAATTATATAACTAGTTTTCTAGTTAAATTAGCTATAATATTATATAGTAAGTATATCATAAAGAGGGGTTTTATATAACTAGTTTTCTAGTTAAACTAGCTTTAATACTATATAGTAAGTATATCATAAAGAAAGACTTCAGTAATACCTTTTCTAAGATTCTTTTATCTTTAATTTAAATAGATTAGTTTATATCTTCTAGGATATTAAATATTTTATAATTCTTTAAGGTATTTCTATAGGGGATAATATTTAATATATTATAAAACCTATACTAATTAAAAATGATAGAAATACTAAGATCTTTATTGACATTATAAAAAGTAAAGAAATTCAGCTATATTTCTATAATGTTACTTTTTATACTATTCTAGCTATAAATCTTATTTCTTTTTAGTAGTTATAAAAATAAGGTTACTAATAGGATATTATACAAGATTATTTATTTTAACTATAAAAGAATAATTATTCTAAAACTATAGTTATTAATATTTAATATAACTAGTAAGTTTTCAAATACTATATATTTTATAAAAGATTAATTATTTTAGTTATATAGTTAGTATAGTATAAGGTTTTTCCTAGATATTACTAGTCCTACTAGTATACTATAGATATTATTTAGAGACCCCTAGAAAGTAATAGATAGTTCTAATATTAATATTTAAGGTATTTTAGTAGAGACCTTTTAAACTACTTTATCCTAATTATATAAAGTATTTAGACTAGTAATAATTAGTTAAAGTATAATAATTACCAGTTCACTTAGGAAATATATAAAATATATAATATTAGTAAAGTTAAGTAAAAGATTTATTATATAGAATATAAGAATACTTTATATATTACCCCTAAGGAACATACTAACTTTAATTTCTACTCTTATTATTAAGATTATAGTAGTTCTATTTCTACTCTAATATTCATAGATAGAGTTACTAACTATTCTAAGAATTTCTATCTTATTAACTATACTAGCACTATAATAATAGGAGTATTTAAAAGTTTGATTATATTTTGAAATACTAGTATAGTATTGATATTAAGGCTTTTCAGTATAATAATAAGGTCCCTAAATGTAAGAAGTTAAAATTAGATTTAATATCTTAAAATATATACTTTAAGCTATTAATTCTATATACCTGGGGCTGAAATAGAAGTACTAAGTATATTAGAATAGTTATTAAGGTTTATATAAGAGTTATAAAATAAAGAAATAAGTTATTTAATAATTTCTAGCTTTAAACTTTATAAGCTATAGTATTTCTTTATAATTAAATACTAATATACTGTTTAGGCTAGTAAATACTTTATTTAATATTTCTTAAAACTACTTAAACAAAATATTATAAGGCTACATTTTGCTTATTTTTATATTTATGGTTAAAAATGTTTTATTCTAACTATAGATATAAAGTTAACATATAACTAGTCAACTTATTTTAAAAAGTATATTTTTATTAGCTTTCTAGTTAGATATATTTTAACTAACTAATACTAAGTATAGAACCTATTCTAAACTAAAGTTATAATAATTCATAATATCTGTTTTAACGAAATATTCTTTTCTAATAGAGATTTAGTTTTTCTTTAACATAACTTTAAATAGTTTCATTCTAATCAAGTCTCTTTATAGTTATAAGAGTAAATAACTATAGCAGAGCTATTTGAGGTTAGCTTAGTTATTTATATAAGCTTAAATAAAAAGCTCAATACGGTAGTTAATATAATAGGAAGTAGCTATAATAATTCGAGGTCTCGTATTTATATTGGTATTATTTCTAAGTTTTATAAGGTATTTAAAACTACGAAATCCGTATTAATAATTCTCCTAGACCTGTCTATTATATTCTTTGATAATTTTATTTATATAAATAAAATTATAGGGGGTTAAAGAGTTTAAGTATTTTTAGAGATAAGTAAGTATCAGGGATGGATAAAGTACTATATTAGCGTAACTAGGAGATTTTTATTTAAAGTTACTTTTTTAGTTAATACTTTTTAGTTTTTTAAGATATTCTCAAATACTTTTACTTATAGATATAAAATTATATAAATAATTAACTAGAAAGAGTCCTAGAAGTTTAATCCTTTTGAAAACTTTAAGATATAAATATTAAAACTTCTAATAATAAACTTTAATTACAAGGTAAATTAGATATTAAAGAGTATTTAAAATATAGAGTAGTAGAAATTCCTGTTCTAGGAATTCTATAGTAGAGGTTATTACTATCATTTTTATTTTACTTAGTAGTACTTATTTATTTATATATTAAAGTAATAGTAGTAGCTTAATAGGTTTATTTTAGCAGCTATATTAAACTATACTTCTAAAGTAAAATTAGTATGGCTTTTATAAGAAATTCGAAGATTTAAAAGTATTACTAGGTTTATACTTATAAGTTTAATAAGTATAGGTATTTCTTGAAAATTAAAGCTTATCTAGTTATTCGTAAAGATTAATAGCTATAAGATAATTATAAGATTTATATAGTAACTCTAGTAAATATATTATTTCGAACTTTTATAGTAGTTACTAACTATTTTAATTTTAAGCTACTCTTATATAATATAGTTAATATATTTATATATATAGTATTTAATAAGGTTATTTATATAGAGATACTACTAGGTTGGTAAATACTAGGTAGGATCTATTACTTAAATAAAGAATTATATAGCTTTTAGAAGTCTCCCCTTTTCTAGTAATACTATTTAGAAGTAGGTTTTAAGCGTTTTAGCTTTAAATTTATTATAGGAGAACTATATTACTAGGTTGAGGGGTATATTATCTTCTTCTTCTATATTAATAATTACGTATTCTGTTTTTTTTTAAAAGATATTTCTGAAGTATTTATATTATAAGTACACTTTTAAAAGAAGTATTACTTTAAAGGAAGTATAAACCTATCGTAATTTCTTAGTATTACAGTTATTCGAGATTAAGTAGTATAATAGCTATAGTTCTCGTAAGTAGTATATATTAAAAAGCTTCTTAAGTGCCTTATAAAATATATATAATATATTAAGTAATTTAAAACCCCTTAAAAACTTAATAAACCCCTCCTATAGTATAATTAAGCTTTTATATGGAGATTAAATATTATTAATAAGATATTAGCTTTATTGATTATATTATAATTATAATAAAACTAGATATTACTTATATAGTAAGCTAATTATTACGGTTTAACTAAAACCCCTTAAAGAATTACTATATAAAAGCTAAATTAATAATATAATACTTTAGCGAGATAAAAAGCTTCTATTTTGAGTTTAGCTATAAAGTTAGTAATCTATTTAATAACTTTATTATTGGTATAGATACTAGTTCTGTAAATAATAGTAATAGTTAAAAGAACTTTTAAATATATACTATATATCTCTTTAGACGCCTAATGGTTTAATAAGCTAATACATAGGATACTATTACTATTTTAATAACTAAAATAAAGCTTTTATTACTAACTTAAACTATTTAAGAGACTATCTTTACTAGTTATTTTATTACTATATTCTTAATAAACCTTGTAATAAATGTATCTAGTAAAAGTAAAATATATAAATTTTACCTAGCTATCTGAATCTAGTATAATAACTAGTTAATAATATATTTCATAATTACTAGAGTAGCATAATTCTATATAAAGTTAAAGTATACAGGTATTTATAATTATTAGTCATAATAAGAAGTTTAGTAGAGGTATTTTAAGATTAAATATATACTTTTAGGGGATTTTATAGTTGATAGTTTTATGGAATTTCTCTAGAATTACTAGTTTAGTACGTTTATTATTGAGATTAATATAATAGACTAGTCAAATTATTGAAAAATATAATACAAAGAGGAATTTCGAGAAGTTAGGAATACTAGAAATACAGAAATACTTAAGGTATTTCCTAGTAAAGAAAAAATACTAAAATAACCTAAAAATAGTACTACTCTTCTTATTATAGAAATAGAAGTTTAATAAGAGTAATAGGGTAATAAAGGAGTTCCTTTGAAGATATAAATAAAAGGTTTAACTAGTATTATTCAAAAAGCTAGCTTATAAGTAAAACCCTCGAAACTAGAGAAGTATATTAGGAATAATATATTTAAGAAGTAAAGTTTAGCCTAAATAAGATTCAGATATTAGTACTATTTCTATAAGTCTCGCTTTATTTAGACTACTTAAAATAGAATTTCGTCTAGTATATATAGCTATATTTAGTTATATATAATATATACTAGATTTGTTTCCCCTAATTATATATAACAACTACTAGGTATAGCTTCCTTTAAGCATTCCCGAAAAATATATAGTTTCAAATAGATTAAAGACTTTTAATATAACTAATACTAGACGAAATCTAAGGCTATAGTTAATATTAACTATTAGCTATTCTATCAGATGATTAGTGATTATATTAATATTTTAAATTGACTATTATTACTAAAACCTTAGATTATAAAGTATAACTTTTTATATTTTTTATTTGTATTTCTATTCTTGATTCTACTAAGAATATATAACCTAAAATACTTATGATCTTTGTAGAAAATAAAGTTGAACTAGATAATCTTAATAATACTTTGAGTAATAATATTTTTAATTCTTCTTTTAATTAATTCTTTAAATAATAGACTTAGTATTATAATAATACTTTCTTTGTGAAAGATAAAGGAAAGAGTTAAATCTAACTATTTTTTAGCTATAACGTATACTATAAAATAGAATTTATATTTGAACATCCAAACTGGAGTAGTAGCTACTGCTAGCTTTAGAGATATAATTATTCCTAGTGGTATATTAGGGATATTACTAATTACTTAGAAAAGTAGGGGATTATTATTACTAATAGTAGAAAAGTTATTATTATATATAATAATAGTATTTTATAGTACCTAGTGAGTTTTCTAAGGCTTTATAAGGATAATCATAGATAAAACTAGGATATTACTATAAAAGTATATATTTCTATATAGTGTTAGATTTTTAGTAGTAGTATTAGGGAAATAATTAAGGTAATACTTTATTAGTTATATATTTAGTAAGATTACTATTAGTAGTAATTATCTATGTAAGAGTCGTTACTTATTTTTGAAATATAGTTTTAGAATTATTATTTCGAACTCTTAAAAGTTTTAAAAGAACTTAATAATATATATCTTATTATAGGTAGTAATAAAGCGAAATAGGGTTTATTAACTTTATTTCTTTTACTATATACATATATAGGAGATTAAAGTTGGAAAGCTATTATATTCAAGACATTAAGGCTATTATATGTTACTAAAATAGTATTAATAATGTATTTAGTATAAGTATAGTAGACTTTCTCTATTACTGTCTATATAGTATAGGTTTAGGTAATAATATTTAGGGAGGAAGTAGAGTTTTTAATAAGATATAAGTATATACTAAAAATAACTAGTATAAGTATAAAGCTATTTAGGTTAGTAGTATTATTAACTATTTTATATACTACTTAAAAGGATATTTCTCGAACTATTATATAGATTCTATTATAATAAATCTTTTATACTTAGTAGAGGAAAATATAGTAATATTTAACTCTACTAAGACTATTATATATTTTAATTAGTATTACTTAGATTGTTAATGTTATAGCTTTTAATTTTAATCTAAACTCTTCAGATTAACATATTATTCCTATATTAGTAATGATAAAATCTAGAAGGTTTAAGTAATAGTTAATCTGGTATACCTTAAAGGTTTCTTATAATATCTTTACTAAGATATTTAATAAAAAGTAAATAATATTGAATATTATAGTAATATTAATAATATAGAGTATAAAGTAGTTATGAAAGTTGATAATATTAATAATAACTTTAAAATTAAACTTAATATTATTTTGAATAGTAAAAGAAAAGTAAAAAGAGGTAATAGTATATATCTAGTACTAGTAATAGTACTACTTAAAAGCTTTAAAAGTATAGTATTTAACTAGATATTTTATTTTAGTAAGGATATTATAGAAATATATTACAACTAAGTATTTGAAGTATTAGTAGAAGTTCCGTATTTCTAATTCTATGAAGTATATAGAGGCGAGTATTTTCTCTTTATTAAGGAATAGTGATAGACATTTCTATTTTTGAATAATAGATATAATCTTTTTGTTGTAGTAAAACTAGTAATATAGATTATTATATAATACTAAGGTAATCTATATCTATAAAGTAGAACAAGAAAGAAGTATTATATAATATTATATAAAGTCTAATAATACTGAATAGTATAAGAATATTAACTATTTTAAGTATTATGATTAGAATAGTATTATGAAAGTAAATTATAAGTAGTTTGTTTTATAGAAATATAAGAATGATAGAGGGGTTAACTATTTACTTGAACGTTATAAACTAAGAATATTTAGTAGTTGAGAAATGAGTACTGTTTGAATTAAGTAAGAGTCTTTAAAAGATAATAGTTGAATAATATTGTTTTAGTAGTGGTTGTATTGAAGGTCTTTAACTATTTAAGTTACATGCCTCTCGGGAACCCTTTAAAGGAAGCTACACCCGGTAGTCGGCTCTTGCCTCATTTACCCACTAGATACTACTGGTTCTGAGGAACCGTGGAAACCACGGAGGAAACCTCAGGCAGTAAGACACGGTTAGTTAATACGATAGGTGACAAATAGGGAAGGTACAGGCCCATCCGTCGCAGTTACTCTTTAAGGATTGTAGTGGGTTACGTGACACTAATGCCAGCCAGCTGGCGACGCCTGTCGCCAGCCGCCGTTAATAGTCGCCAGCTATTAACGGCTAGCGGCGGCAAGTGCTAATAGCTGGTGGCGGTTACTACGCTTGGTTTACGCAATCGGAAGGCATGTGGCTACCGGTCGCGGTTGCCCGCCGCAGGATTCGAACCTACTACTCTTGCCGTAAACGGTAAGAG
Source organism: Colletotrichum trifolii (assembly GCA_004367215.1). Taxonomy (NCBI): domain Eukaryota; kingdom Fungi; phylum Ascomycota; class Sordariomycetes; order Glomerellales; family Glomerellaceae; genus Colletotrichum; species Colletotrichum trifolii. Next base: position 1,371 of record RYZW01001264.1, on the reverse strand, counting down.
CCAGCTAGACGTTAAACCACTACGTTAAGCGGGAAAATAATATTGTTTAAATATAAAAGTATATATAAAAGTATATATAAAAGTTTTATTTATATTCTTAGTAGTATTACTATTGGAAATATTTGTTTTAGTAAAAGTATATAGTCTTATTCAATTTGAGAGGATTCTAGTAATTTTACTTCTATTTAACGTAATAAGCTATTCATTGAAAAATAATATAAAGAATATCTTAGGGATAGTAGGGAAGGTATAGTCTTCGAGGTTATATTATATCTAGTACTAAGTAATAAATGTTTTATATTTATTATTTCTCTAAAATACCTAGAGGTTATTATTAAAACTATTGATATTTTAAGATTTAGTAAAGTAAGTTTAAAATACTACTATAAAGTATTTCTTTAGATTCCTAGTTAATCTATACCTATTATATAAGGTATACTTTTTCTTAAGAGTATACTTTATAGATTACTAGTTTTTTTTATTATGTATATAATATTTCGTATTATTATGAGTATATATAGAAGTTAGGGGAAAGCAATATCTATTCTAGGGCAATTAAGAGTAGCTATAAGTATAGTTATAATTTCGAGTACCATTATTTAGTTACTTTTACTCTATACCTAGAATAGTATCTAAACTCTTCACTCTATATATAAATTTAACTATATATTTTACCTAATAATAGTATTTATAATAATACTAGCTTATAAATAACTAAAATAATAATAAAATTACTTATTATTATAGATAATTATACCCCTAGTTCTTATATTTAACCCTATAGTAATAAAAAACCCTACAATAAAAATTAGGGAAAACTTTATTAAGGCTAGCTAAAACTTAATATATATAGCTAAAAATAACTATTAAAATTATAAGATTAAGAACCTTTTTAAACTTCTTAAAACTAGAATAAAATGGAATACTTACTTCGAGATATAAAAACTTAGTATTCTATAATCTATTACTCTTCTATAACCTTTATAATAGAATTGAAATCTCCTCGAAATCTATATAATTACTTATTAGAAAATAACTATAAAATAAGTATAGAAATATCTAGTTATAATTATTATAACTAAAGCTATTAGTATCTTAGACTAAATATTAATAAAACTATTCTAAATACTATAGTTAAAAAGTATTTTATAGATATTTAAAAAAGAATTATCTAGTTATCCTATAAGCTACTATACTAAGCTAACGATATTAGCGACTAAGTATCGATTAGATAATATTCTGATATTAATACTTTATTATAATATTAGTTACTAGATATTTTAAAATATTATAATACTATAATTATAAGGGTTTTAAAAGCTATCTAGCTATACTAGAAATATCTATATTTATATAAGTATTATTCGTATA